>ML781956.1:676661-690228 GCA_009831015.1 Picea engelmannii | reverse complement strand
AAAACTATATAAAATCCTTAGAAATTTGAATATTTTTACAAAAATATTGCCAATCATTTATAGTTGGCATATGAAGGATTAGTAAGATTCGCCAAGGTTTCTACATTTTAAAATAAATTTCCATCCTTAAAATCATCCCTGTTTGAAGGTCAATGTTGGCTCTTGGATTTTCAACATTTTGTATAACACTCGAGGTGAAAGAGAGATGGGAGAATGTTCTTGGAGTTGAATCATCCATTGAATTGGTATATACTTCTCAGTGCACCAGGAAACCAACTCCTTGCAATCAAAAACTTCAAGAACACAACCCGCATGGGCAATTACAGACATCCAAATTACTTCCTTCTCAGCAGAAAGGGATGAATAATAAGAGTACACTCTAGACCACCGAAAGTTCTGGTCCTCTCGTCCAAAAATGTTCAAAGTATCTCCGCGGAACTGTTGTCGAGATGTTGCTGCCATAAGTTGACGAGAGTGTTCTTTTGATCCAATTAATATTTGAAATGAGCACTTTAGAGATATATAATCTTCCACAAATCATGCTTTAATGTGGTTTAAGAAGAAATCTCCTCGAGCCCTTCGCCTATTAATGACAATCTTTATGGGACCTGCATGATGAGATATTAGCATTAAACCATACTAAATGTGCGGAGGTGGTGGGGACGGATGAGAGAAAATAACATTTGGGACTTTTTTGAACCCGCCAACCCGGGAACCCATGAACCCGTCATTGCAGAAGGTTGAGAAATGGCTAAGTGTTGTAACGTGGTTGGTTAGACTCATGAATAATTATTCCCATGATTGGACGAGTTTCATCATCAAATTGTTCATGATTTGACTTTTCTTCTCAAGGGATTGTTAATAATTTTTGGTGGGGAAAAACTATCTTTGCTCATCCCGTGTGATGTAGGAGCATCTCAAGCGAGCCAACGCGGAGACATTGAACAACTGGACAAGCCCAGTGAAAATTTTGAAATTCCCTTGAAGTTAATGCTCCAACCTTAAATGAGACAATTAAATGAAGGCGCACTTGTAAAATGTAAACGGACCTTGAGCGATCCGCTCTCATCCTTAGTAGACAAAAGGCAATTATGATAATAAATGAAGGTAGATAGAAATTGAATGTGTAGATTAGACAGCTTGAGAGCGCAAGAGGGAAATGGGATATAGACACCCTCATTGTGTACTATAAACATATAAGAGAATAGAAGAACATTAGTAATAGCATAGAGAAGAAGCAAAGAGCTGTAGTGAGAATTCCATGTACAAAAGTTCTGAATTAATACAAAGAAGGTTTTGATTCAGACTCATGGTGTTCAAACATTCTCTGTGTATGCATCTTTGAATGTTTTACTCTTTCTGTCATGCAATTGCTTTTATGCTATGTATGAATGATTTCTTGTTGAATGTCTGAAATCTAAGAGAGGAAGAGTAAGGGGAATGAGTTTCAATTGTTTCTCTGTCTGAGCAAGAGTTCCTGCAAGGAGTGTAGTAGAAGTTGTCCGCAAGGAGTGCGTCGACAAGAATTCATAGTTGCGTCTCTGAAGGATCAGATAGTTTATCTTTTGTTCTCATTCACACAAAAGTGTAGTTAGACGTAGGAGACATGCAAGAAGTGCGTAGGCGAAGTAAATTCCCAGGGTCGCGGACCTGAGCGAAGTATTGAGAGACTGCTGCCACAGGTGTGCGCAGAGTCGAAGGGAATTTAGCACTTGGAAGTGTTTGAAGGCCTGTTGCAAGGAGTGTGAGAAGGATTTTCTGAAAGACTTGAAGTTGCGAGAAAGTTCAGACGGATTTGGACCTTCGAAGGAATTCGAAGAAAGGAAAGAGGCCAAGCACCTTGAAAGTTTGAAGGAAGGCGAAGCAGCGAAGTGGCGAGTGGATCAAATCCATTCACTCGGAAGGATAGGTGGCAGAGATCCAAAGATCTTGTGAATTCGGAGATCGCGAGGTAGAAGGCCAAAGTTTGGGCACTTTAGATCGCGAAGCGTGAAGCCGCGAAAGGCAGAGAAACATGTGTGTGGGCCATATAAGCCAGCAAGGTGGACAGGTGGCGCACTGTGGGTGAAAAAGTCAACTACATTAACCATTTCAGGGATTTGTGGGGGAAAGACCCGAATTATTTACATTAGGATTGGCGATATCGCGAAGTCCGAAGTCCCGACGGAGTAAAGGGGCATTAAAAGGTCACCCTTACGAGCGCATCGATGTTTCGGTATATCGGGTTTCGGGAGTTGAGGAGACAAATTGCTCGACATCACGATCGTCGAAGTCGTGATAAGGAGAAATCCGAAACAAGAAGAAAAAGGGTCAGCGTCGACTGTCTTCGGGTCTCGGAAATTGAGAGGCAAGACGCTTGACTGCCGGATTCGTGGAAGTGTGAAGTTCGATCTCCCGAAGTACAGGGGGAAATTTCATGAAGTTAACTGTGGGTGCGGATTTCCCAAAAGGGAAATAGAAGAGCCATTTCTGGGAGCTCTTCGGGCCAGTGGTAAAAGAAATATCCTGTGCGCGTGGACCTTCCGACCTATGGGTTGAGGAGGAGCGTGGCGTTAGGTTTGGTATCAAAGAATATAAAGGTTTATTTGCTTTCTGTAGTAGGGAAAAGGAGAATTCACCATGCCGCCAAGGAGAAAAGATAGACAATCACCCGATCCGGAAGAGGAAAGGGAGATGTCCAGAGGAAGGGGTAGGTAGGTGCAGAATCGAGAAGTAGAAAGAGATCTACATAACATACAATCCAGACTTGTGGACATGGAGATAAGACAAAGGTGCACAACTGATGTAGGAGATATCAATGAGTCCGAAAATGAAGATGATGCTGGACATGAAGAAGAGGAAGTTGCAGCTGAAGATGCAACAAACAAACGTTTGATTAGAGCTATTGCAAGAATGGGTGCAAGAGCGAAAATGGACATTCCAGTTTATGAGGGAAACTTGGATGTAGAGGAGCTTCTAGACTGGATTAGAGATCTAGACACATACTTTGACTATGAAGATGTCGAAGAGGACAAGAAGGTCAAGCATGCTGTCATGAGATTAAAAGGACATGTAGCATTGTGGTGGGATGAACTACAAGCTGACAGATGTTTCCAAGGAAAGCAGAAAATTAAGAGCTGGGACAGGATGATTGCAAAGATGAAAGCAAAATTCATCCCCAGAGATTATCAAATTACTCTGTTTAGGAGAATGCAGAACCTGAGACAGAAGCTGATGTCAGTGAAAGAATACACTGAAGAGTTCTATAGACTGAACATCAGGGTAGGTCATCATGAAATAAATGATGAAAAAGTAGCCAGGTACATAAATGGCCTGAGATACGACATTCAAGATGAGATAAGTATGTTAACCATCTGAATGGTGGAAGACGCTTATCAAATGGCTCTAAAAGCTGAAGAGAAGTTGAACCGAAAGAAGGGTCAAAGAGGCCGAGGCAGAAGTCATCCCAGAGGCAAATCAGTTGCCCAGGATAAAAACTAGAAGCCCAAGGAGGATTGGAAGAAACCTCAGACTCGAACTGAGAGAGTTGGAACCTCACACCGAGGGAAATATGCTGAACAGAGAGGACAACATATCGAGCAGAGAGGAGAGTATGATGATAGTAATATTTTTCCTCGTACCAGAGGTAGAGGAAGGGGGAGAGGTGGAGTAATAACATGCTTCACATGCGGAAAAAATGGGCACAAGTCTTACGAGTGTCCTGATAAAAATAAAGGAGGAGAGACTCACATCACCGAAGCACAGAGGGGGGATGTTGAGGTAGAAGATGCTGAAGGAAAAAGATCGTTGATGAAGCGAAAATCTCTTTTGACACCAGAGAAGGAGGTGGAGAGTTCAGTCCAAAGAAACAGACTTTTTTGGACTGCTTGCAAGACCAAGGATACGGTATGCAAGGTCATTGTAGATAGTGGTAGCACAGATAATATCGTTTCTACGGAGATGGTAGAAAAGATGGAGCTAGAGATGATTGATCATCCAAGCCCATACAGAGTTTCGTGGCTACAAAAGGGACACCAGGTAACTATCATTAAACAATGTTTAGTTGAATTTAAGATAGGAGGATATAATGATAAGATCTTGTGTGATGTTATTCCCATGGATGTTTGTCACCTATTGTTGGGTAGACCATGGCAATATGATAGGAATGTGATTCATGACGGGAGGATGAACACATACACCTTAGAGAAGAATGGGAGAACTCACATGTTACTTCCAATCAAGGATAAGGAAGTGAAACCTGAAGTAAGAAACACTGTACTTCACATGAGTGGGAAGGAACTTCTTACAAAATTTAAGAAGAAGGAGGAACCACAATTCATTGTGGTCAGGAAACCAAAGATTGTTTTGACCAACACAAGGGTATATGATTTACCAGAAGAGGTTCAAGAACTACTGGAAGAATTCGTTGACATAGTAGTGGACGAATTACCTCATTCGTTGCCACCAATCAGAAGTGTGAGTCATCATATTGATCTCATACAGGGAGCTAGTTTTCCAAACAAAGCTGTGTATAGATTGATGCCACGAAAAAATAAAGAGGTTAAAAGACAAGTCCAGGATTTGTTAGACAAAGGGTTGGTCAGAGAGAGCTCGAGTCCGTGTGTTGTTCCAACCGTACTCAGTCCGAAGAAAGATGGAGGCTAGAGAATGTGTATAGACTCAAGGGTGATCAACAAAATAACCATTAGGTACAGATTTCCATTGCCAAGGATGGATGATCTGATGGATTGCTTAAGTGGAGCAAAATTCTTTTCAAAGATTGATTTGAAGAGTGGTTATCACCAGATTCGCATGAGAGAAGGTGATGAATGGAAGACAACATTCAAAACCAATGAAGGGTTGTATGAATGGCTTGTTATGCCATTTGGCTTAACAAATGTGTCGAGTACCTTCATGAGGTTGATGAACAAAGTCCTAAAGGAGTTCATTGGAAATTTTTTTATCGTATATCTTGATGATATATTAATTTTCAGCAGATCGGAGGCTGAACATCTGAAGCATTTGGCTGTAGTGATGAAGAGGCTACAACAAGAGAAGTTGTTGATAAACATGAAGAAATCCTCATTCATGAAGACAGAGCTCATTTATTTGGGATTTGTTATTTCTGCAGATAAGTTGAGGATGGATCCAGATAAGGTGGAGATAATCAAGAATTGGTCGTCACCGAAGAATATCTTTGAGGTGAGAAGTTTTCACGGATTGGCTAGTTTCTACCGAAAATTCATCAGGAATTTCAGTGGAATTAGTGCAGCAATGATGGACACGGTGAAGAAGAGACATAGGTATTTTCACTAGATGGAAGAAGCCGAGAAGAGTTTTAATCTGTTGAAACGAAAGATCACGGAACAACCAATTCTGGTGTTACCAGATTTCCAAAAGACATTTCAAGTGAAATGCGATGCAAGTGGGTTTGCAATAGGGGTAGTCTTGAGTCAAGATGATAGGCCGATAGCATACTTCAGTGAGAAGTTGAATGAAGCAAAAGTGCAATACTCCACATATGATAAGCAGTTCTATACTGTCATTCAGGCATTGAAAAAATGGAGGCATTACTTGATTCCGAAGGAGTTTGTCTTATACAGTGACAATCATGCATTGCAGTTTGTAACTCAACAAGAGAAGTTGAATCAGAGACATGTAAAATGGGTAGAATATATGTAGAATTTCACTTTTGTGATTAAACATATTTTTGGTACTGCTAACAAAGTGGTTGATGCTTTGAGCAGGAAATGTTTGTTGTTGCAGGAGTTCAAAGTCAAAACATTGGGTTTTGATGATCTCAGGGACATGTACGCAGATGATCCATATTTTAAGGAAGCATATGAAGTAGCTGAGAATCCAATTCTCAAAGATAGAAGCCAATGGGCAGAATACATGATCTAGGAAGGATTATTGTTTAAAGGTAATCAACTGTGTATTCCGAAATGCTCCATGAGGGAGAATTTGTTGAAGGAGAAACACAGTGGAGGATTGGCCAGACACTTTGGTCATGACAAAACATTCGCAAAGCTGAATGAGTCATACTTTTGGCCAGGGATGTGAGCAGAGGTCAAGATATTTGTGGACAGATGTAGATTTTGCCAGCGTTCGAAAGGAAGGAGGCAGAATGTAGGTTTTTATCAACCATTGCCCATACCTGAGAAGCCGTGGGATGCAGTCAGCATGGATTTTATATTGGGGTTGCCAAGAACACAAAAAGGGTTCGACTCAATATTTGTGGTGGTGGATAGATTTTTTAAGATGGCACATTTCATTCCATGTCAGAAAACCAGCGATGCAACACACATTGCGAACCTGTTTTTCAAAGAAGTCATTCGACTTCACGGCTTACCAAGGAGCATAGTTTCGGATAGAGATACAAAGTTTGTAGGACACTTCTGGAGAAACTTATGGAAGAAGCTGGGAACTATCTTGTCGTTTAGTTCAACTTATCATCCTCAGACGGATGGACAGATCGAAGTGGTAAACAGAAGTCTGGGAGACTTGTTGAGAAGCCTGGTGACAGAGCACCATAGCCAATGGGACAACATATTACCACAGGCAGAGTTTGCGTATAACGACTCAGTAAATAGAAGCACAGGGCAGAGTCAATTTCAGATTGTCTATGGCATGTAGCTGAGAGGAATTTATGAATTGAGAGATTCAAAACAGATTTCAACTAGGAGTGCTAGTGCAGAAGATTTCGCAGAGGTGATGAAGGAACTTCACAGCTAGGTGAAGGACCGACTACATAACTCAAACCAAGAGTATAAGCGGAGAGCATATCAACATAGAAGACAACTTCAGTTCGAAGTTGGTGATTTGATTCTCGCACATTTGAGAAAGGAAAGGTTCCTGAGAGGAACATATAATAAACTGAAAATGAAGAAAATCGGACCATGTAAGGTCTTGAGAAAATTTGGGGCAAATGCATACGAGATTGAATTACCCGATGGGGTTGGAATTTCTCCAATATTCAATGTCTCAGATTTGTACCGATATAAAGTTGAGGGAATAGGGATAGAAAATAAGCAGCCAAAGGTTCAGTGGTGAAAAAAAATGCCAGTTGTAGAAAAGCCACAGATGGAGCGCATACTGGACAAAAGAGTGAGCAGAAAGACTAGGCAAAATCAATACTTTGAGTATTTGGTCAAATGGAAGGACCATCCAGTTGAAGATGCTAGCTAGGAGAACGAAGTAGAGATACATAGGTATGGACAGACTGTGCGCGAGCTAATGGACAGGAGCCCATGAAAATTTTCAAGCAAGGGAGTATGATGCAGGAGCATCTCAAGCGAGCCAGTGCAGAGACATTGGATAGCTGGACAAGCCCAGCGCAAATTTTGAAATTCCCTTGAAGTTAATGCGCCAACCTTAAATGAGACAATTGAATGAAGGCGCACTTGTAAAATGTAAATGGACCTTGAGTGATCTACTCTCATCCTTAGTAGACAGAAGGCAATTATGATAATAAATGAAGGTAGATAGAAATTGAATGTGTAGATTAGACAGCTTGAGAGTGCAAGAGGGAAACGGGATATAGACACCCTCATTGTGTACTGTAAACATAGAAAAGAATAAAAGAACATTAGTAAGAGCATAGAGAAGAAGCAGAGAGTTGTAGTGAGAATTCCATGTACAAAGGTTCTGAATTAATACAAAGAAGGTTTTGATTCAGACTCATGGTGTTCAAACATTCTCTGTGTATGCATCTTTGAATGTTTTACTCTTTCTTTCATGCAATTGATTTTATGCTATGTATGAATGATTTCTTGTTGAATGTTTGAAATCTGAGAGAGGAAGAGTAAGGGGAATGAGTTTCAATTGTTTCTCTGTCTGAGCAAGAGTTCCTGCAAGGAGTGCAGTAGAAGTTGTCTGCAAGGAGTGTGTCGACAAGAATTCAGAGTTGCGTCTCTGAAGGCTTAGATAGTTTAGCTTTTGTTCTCATCACACAGAAGTGTAGTTATACACAGGAGACGTGCAAGGAGTGCATAGGCCGAGTAAAGTCCCAGGGTCACGGACCTGAGCGAAGTATTGAGAGACTGCTTCCACAGGTGTGCGCAGAGTCGAAGGGAATTCAACACTTGGAAGTGTTTGAAGGTCTGTTGCAAGAAGTGCGAGCAGGAGTTTCTGAAAGAGTTGAAGTTGCGAGAAAGTTCAGAAGGATTTGGACCTTCGAAGGAATTTGAAGAAAGGCAAGAGGCCAAGCACCTTGAAAGTCTGAAGGAAGGCGAAGCAGCGAAGTGGCGAGTGGATCAGATCCATTCACTCGGAAGGATAGGTGGCGGAGATCTAGAGATCTCATGAATTTGGAGATTGTGAGGTAGAAGGACAAAGGTTGGGCACTTTAGATCATGAAGCGTGAAGCCGCGAAAGGCGGAGAAATGTGTGTGTGGGCCATAGAAGCTAGCGAGGTGGACAGGTGGTGCACTGTGGGTGAAAAAGTCAACTACATTGACCATTTCGGGGTTTCGTGGGGGAAAGACCCGAATTCTTTGCATTAGGATTGGTGATATCACAAAGTCCGAAGTCCTGATGGAGTAAAGGGGCATTGAAAGGTCAAGGAGACGAGAGTCGAGGAGACGAGTTTCTCGACATCGCGACCGCCGAAGTCACGATAAGGAGAAATCTGAAACAGGAAGAAAAAGGGTTAGCGTCGACTGTCTTCGAGTCTCAGAAATTGAGAGGCAATATGCTTGACTGTCGGATTCGTGGGAGTGTGAAGTCTGATCTCTCGAAGTACAGGGGGAAATTTCATGAAGTTAACTGTGGGTGCGGATTTCCCGAAAGGAAAATAGAAGAGCCATTTCTGGGAGCTCTTCCGGCCAGTGGTAAAAGAAAGATCCTGTGTGGGTGGACCTTCTGACCTGCGGGTTGAGGAGGAGCGTGGCATCACCGTGGAATAGGAAGCCCAAGTTAAAATGCTTCTAAAAATATACTTTTGAAATCCTTACCAAACTAGAGAACTTCTTGACACTTTTTTGAGTTAAAATTATCAAACTATGTTTAACATTAATTGTACTTGTGTCCATAACTAAAGCAATTATGTCTCGAATATCCAATACCTCTAGATATTCATTAGTCATGTTGTTTAATAATTATATGACATCATTAGTAATCTTAACCTTATCTCCCAGTTGCTCCCAATGCTTTTTAACCTTTAAGCTCATACTTCTCTCAAGACTCTTTGTATATTTAAGCACATTAATATGTACTTTCATATGCTACAAAATCACTTTTTTCTTATCATAGATACTATGTTGTTCCCCTATCAGATATTTTCTTGCATAAATTCTTTGTTTAAAATTTTGCTTCATTTCTTCAAATTCTACAATCCTTTAGCTAGATTCAGTTATTTTGTTGTCTTTTTCAGCTATATAAGCATATTTTTTGTCAATTAATGCATTTCTCTTTTCCACTTGTGTTTGTAACTAAACAATTTATGAAACCTTCCATTGAAAATTACTTTCATCCTTTTGTAATTCCTATGGAGATGTTGACAATTGTTTTTTGAGTTGTATGATTTGGTCTTGAATTGATCCTACTGGAATTTCCTCAACATCTGTAATTGTTACATTTTTGTCTAGTTTAACTGATAATGCAATTCCCTTTTCTTCATTGATTTTTCCAATATTTGCTTCATACTTTGCATTTTGTTTTGAAAGAATTCTGATTTGATCTTTCAATTGGTCCTTTTCTTTTTCCAATTCTACTATCTCTTTAGTTCAAGGTTGTATACAGTATTAGGTAAATTCAATTTCCCTCTGATATTTTGAATCTCTTTATCATTTTCTTTTATCATTGAAGATATATTGGATCTATTTTCTATTGTTATTCCTAAATAAATTAATGTTTGCTCCAAATCATTTATTGAAACTAGGTGAGCCTTGTTTGTAGCCTTCTTATTTTGTACTTGATTTTCTAGCTTTCTCATTTTCATCTTTAGCCTTTTCAAATTAATAGATGTTTGTATTATATCTCTAGCCACTATGTTACGTATTTGTCTATACCACTCAATTTTATCCTCAGGTGGAAATTTATCAAAATCCACAGTAAAATTAATGGTGTCATATTCATGATATATGAGATCCTTTTCTTTCTTGTTAACCTTTGGTTTCATAATATCCATCTGAAAGGTGCCTTTTTCATAATCAATGGAATACAATATACTTGAGGGAGCATAAACTTCATGGATAATCTCTAAATACAAGTTCTCTTTGGTTTTCTTGGCCAACTTTTTGTTTAGAGCCATTTTTGAAAAAACATTAGTCTCTTTCTCAGCAACTATAACTTCTTTGAAGCTTCACTTGGTTTTCTTGGCCAACTTTTTGTTTAGAGCCATATTTGAAAAAACATTAGTCTCTTTCTCAACAACTGTAACTTCTTTGAAGATTCACTACCTAAGGAAGATTTTCTTATTCCTTGATATGTTGAATCACTAAATGTTGGACTGTGAGTGATTGACACCACTAGTTTTTCAAGAAAACATTTTTCAATCTATTTCAATCTACTTGCTTCTTCTTTAGCTTCATGATCAATTCTTTTCTTTTTTGTCAACGGAACCCGTAGCGAATCCCAAGTCGCGGGTCGAACCCGCTCTGATACCATATGTAACAAACCGCCTCGTTACGACAACCATTCTCGTAACAGGTGTAATTTTTTTTTTGTGTGTTTAAGGTGTGTGCACGTGTGTAGAAGTAACGACACACGTGACTCTACGTCGCCACTCGATGACCAACAAGACGCAGCCACGAAAAAAGTAAAACTGACCAAGCAACCAACTGATCACAATCAAGTACAACCTAAATAAGAAGAACAATTGCGCTCCTTACGGAAGGCGCGTGACAAGAGGACTCCGACAACTGAACCCAAATTCAACATTATTTACATGAACAACCACCCTAATATACTAACTGGGGTAATTTAAGGTACGTAATTCCAGGTTATCGCACCACACATGTTATTAATCAATAATTAATAATTACAATATCGTTGTCATGAACATTAACTGTCTATCATTGTGTCATAATTATCATACCTCTTGTATGCTACGTTATTTGCTACAACCACTAATTTAATAATGACCTTACGAGATTAAGTCATTCACTAAGGTCCAATAGTAATGCACTCAAATGATATCATACTTATAGGTGATATCAATTGGAAAACAACAACTTACACCATAAATTAAATTAAATGACAATCTAAATAATAATATTTAATGACAAAAGTATAAGGCATTATTTGGATATGACAACTATCCATAGTTAAATTAACAACAATAAAATATAGCAATTAGTTAAAGATGTCACTATAGGGAAGTATCAACATGACCACACATTTAAATATAACATCATATCTAAAAATGGCAATATAGCAATAGCATATTTAAAATGACACTTTCAAGAATATTCAAAATGACAAATAACAAGGTTAAGGAAAACAATAATTAAAATAACAATGAAAGACATGTCGACAAAAGAAGAACCTCTCATACAAACATTGGTAAATAAGATACTCGATGGTTTACCATGAGATACTGAAATCAATAGATTACCTTTTAAATTGGATTATAAAGAGATTACAGCATTGAAAAATTTGACACAACAACAGGGACTCAATTATTACTAGGCTGAAGGTATGCGTGGAGTAAAAATATGAAGATGTGCGCTGGCAGCTGATAGTGCTGTCAGTAGTTATTGGGAAATGGAAAAAAAAACATCAATTAACAATTTATAAAAAGGGAAGGGACAACGCATTTATCAACCATCAATTGATAAACAATTTCGTTGAAAACTCACGCGTGTACCCCATGCACAGCACCCTGCTAGTTCGTTCTATAATTGATTATTTCAACGGCAGTCAATAACTATTATTAATTTAAGAAACTTCTGGCCATCCATAAAGGGAGACAGATTATTGGCCACGAATCTCTGGAAGGTTAAATACGTAAACAAAGTCTTGCCCTTTCCAGCAAGTAATCAACAGCCTTGAAGAAAACTGGCAAGAATTCAGGAACAGATCAAATGAAGCTGCGAGTCAGGGCGATGATAAGGACGACCGATTTTAGGCTGACGCAGACACAGGAGTAACATGAAATGTAATGGATCTAGGGTTTGAGGCAGACATTCAGATTTTCAAATAGAATGTATTCCCCGTTAACACGCAGACTGTACTCAAAACACCCAGGCATTCCCCATTAACACGCAGACTGTACTTATACGCCCAGTAACTCGTACACAATACGCTCAGGTCTAAGTGGAAAAACGCCCATGATCTGTTTGCAAAATTCACAAGGTAATGGTGGAAAAACGCCAATCAATTGCAAACGCATAATGGTGACAGTGGCAGCACGCCTAATCTACAGTAGCCAAAAATGGATGCCAAACAGTGATAAAACGCCAACTAACTTAAAACCTCCTGTTTCAAGAACATCCATGAATCCGGTTACAAGGGTTATGAATATCGCAAGATTACAACAACTCATAAATTTAGACAATGATTCAGGAATATCACAGCAATAGAATAATACATCGTTTCATGAACATCGTAGCGGGTTGGGTAAGTAGATCTTACAATGATGTTAGAATTTTAAAATAACTCTGAGGGTAACAATCTTCAACATCCAACTGAAACTTCCAGCTATGATCCTTGATTTGGATAGACAGTTTCATAATGAACTTATACTTTCAACCAAGGGATGAAAAGGTGGCATTTTTCACATGTGCAATTCTGGAAGTAAGGGTTGAATTTTACTGACAGAAAACCAAGCATTTCAACTTCCAGATAGCAGATTTAAATGACGTGATTACAGTAGTTCGATTCTAGGTTAACAAGGACTCTCAAGTAAACCTATTATTTGATTCCTAACTTACAACAAGATTGCAGCAAATGGCATAGTCAGAGTTACAACAGAATGATTATATGCAGTCTAGAGTTACAGCAGAAAAGATTTTAGGTATTCTAGAATTACAGTACACAAATTAACGCAGAGGTAATAAAACCAATGAACCAACAAGACTAAACACTGATTAAAACTCAATATTTTCAACTCAACGCATGCATAATTAAATCAATCGTAAAACCTACAGCATTTTATCATTCAATCAACAAGCGTACCGTTTCCCTTTTTCCGTTTCCGCGTGACGACAATGCTCCCAAGTCGCTCCCCTTGCTCCGTGCCGCTTCTCTCGCTTCATGCCGTTTCTGCTTGCTGACCCAAGAAAGCTCACTGGTACCTCCCAGCCAAACGCTAGGGGTACTCTGCTTCCCCCTTAGCCCCCCGAGCCGCAAAGGGGCCACACAAGAACCAAAGATAGACTAGCGTCTCAGCTCGCCTCCACGGCTGAGCTACCACTCCAACACAACTGAGATAAACCCAACTCCTCACAAGCAACCCGTCAAGCCACAATTCGACAGCGTACGTTACGCTAATTGTTCCCCCCTCTTCCTTCCTTTCCCCTCCTTTTATAGAATTTGAAACCCACCTACTTTCTTAAATCATTAATTAATTAATTTTTAATGACTAACCTCAAAACATTCTCTGTCGTCCAAGTGTCGCTCATCCCTATGGTTCTCCAAAAATTAA
>ML781956.1:649754-660439 GCA_009831015.1 Picea engelmannii | reverse complement strand
TTCTAATAGGTATATGCTCAACGTAGAGAATATTTCAGAAGAATGAGATACAAAAAAGTAAAGATATAACTAGAAGGAAAATAAAAAATATCATAGAAAACTTCGATATCATATCAATAATTATTCCTCGACTTCATCACACTTCTATAAACACTATGAGAATTTGACAGATGAATGATATATGAGAAGAAACAATGTGGATACCATTAAGAATGATTATGAAACGATACAATTATTTCCATTGAACGATGAAGACCCTAGCAAGGAAAATTTTAGGGGCTAAATTTCACCCATTTGCTAATTTTCCATGCTTTTTCCCCAACAAAGATTCACCAATTTCGATTTTTTCTAAAAAATATTTGCCCAAATTCTATAGAATAAAATTATTTTACCTTAAAATATCCCAAATTTTATTGAAACTATATAAAATACTTAGAAATTTGAATATTTTTACAAAAATATCACCAAACATTTTACAGTTTGAATATTAACGACTATTAAGATTCGTCAAGGTTTCTACATTTTGAGATAAATTTACATCCTTAAAATTATCCCTGGACCCTAGAGAAGTGTTTCTAGCATTTGCAAATTTCCCAAGCATGGTTAAAGAAATGAAGGAACGTTATGGTGTTGTTTAGATGAGAGTTGAACGAGGAATACAACACAATGATGTTCTCCTTCTAGACACAAAATGAAGAGTATTAGTGAAATTTATGAACAAGAAAATAGAAGATATGGAAGCACACTTATGAAAAAGATATTACAAACAACAATTTCATTTGAGAAAATTAGAGGAAAGAAAAATTAGAAACAACCCATGAATGTAGAAGATGATGCAATGATGAAGAACCAAACATGGGAACTTGTGTCGTATCCTAAATGAATAAATGTTATAAGTTCCAAATGGGTTTATAAGACAAAATTTAATTCAAATGGGGCATAAAATTTCCCACCATGAGTTTTTGAAGCTACCAAGTATGTTGGGCATGTTGGAGGGTGATATTAAGAGAGGAATGGATGCAAAAGTGCCCCTCCACTTCTCTTTTTATTGTAAATTCTCTAGAGTTATTTTTAGAGGGGAAATGTTAGGAAATGAAAGAGGTGACTCTCTATGAATTTTCTAGACAAGATTTGTCTAGAAGATTAGAAGTTTTGTTGGCAGCAAGCCGAAGTGGGAAAGAAAGCGTGCACAAAGAGGAATGACAGTTGGAAGAGAAGTGGTGGGAAAGAAAGTGTGCAGGAGGAAAGCAACAACCAGCAAGAAGCACAGCATGCGCACATGCAAGAAGGAGGCGACAGCTGGAAGGGAGAAGCACAGACATGCAGAGAAGGAAGACCTAACGACAGTACGGTTAGGGTTTTTGTAAGGTTTTTGTGTGAATGGCTAAAGATCCTGATAGATATAAATATAGATACGTAGGTATCATAGAAGAGTTCGGAAGAAGTCAAGTTCATCACCTATGTAGAGTTTGATTGTCTTTATGTAATGTTTTGATGAGAGGTCTGTTTTCTTGTAAAACCATTGAGATAAGAAGAAGAGAGAAGGTAGATCTTGAGGATTAGATCACAGGCTGTGGAGCCTGGTGCGATCTAGTTTGCCTCACAGAGATCTTACCCATCTGAAGAGAGTTGTAAGCGCGAGGTGTGAGAATTGCATAACTTCCATAATAAGAAAGCCAAGAGCCAAATCTTTGTGGACATAGCCCAGGAGGGGTTGAACCACGGTAATACCTATGTAATGTGATGAATGCATGCATATATGTATCATACTTTTACTAGTTAATTGTTGTATGAAATGAAATGAATGAGTGAATGAGTTATTATATTGATTGAGTAATTGTTGTTAGGTTATAAAGAAAAGAGGCCACGAGGTCAAGGTATTAAATGAGATAACAGTAGTACGTAATATAAATCATAATTAATGGCTCAAAATACAGACCCACTATCTCCTTCTCAATCCTAGGCTGTAAACACCTGAGTCTTACAGCCACCCATAAAAGCTATCTCGGGTGAGACTGCGCAATGCATCCTATGTACTATGTTTCCTTCTGGTTTACCAGAAGGCTCGATAGTTTTAGGCTTTGTTGGTACCCTTATAAATATGAACCCTAGGTCTATGGCGTAGGTAGTAGAGAGAAGCCATGCAACTTTAAGACCAACAAATGGTTTCGTTGTCGTTTAAAGAGGAACAAAATAGGACTGAGTAGATGAGATAGAATGCATGAGAAAATAATGAGTAAAACCAGAAGACCATTGAGCCACTAGAAGGGAATGTTGAGACCGTGGAACCCCACGAAAGCAGAAATCGAGAGCTGGCTGAGAACTAAAGAGCTAGAGTTTTCCCAGATGGATAATAGAAACCCTAGCCTCACACCTCACAAATATCTGGATAAATACGTGTTTACGGATTTACACGAAATATTTTTCTGTGATGTTCCCCATCTACTGCAGGAGTGGATACTAAGGTTGAAATATAACCATGCGACAAACCGGATCCGACAACTAGATTGGACCCTAGTACAGATTGAGCAGTTACAACAGGTGAACAACAAATTCACCCACACAATCGACTTTTGGCTCGAAAGTATTGTAGCAGGCTTCATCACAGAGTTTGCAGTTGACACAACAAAGTCATACAGCGCAACAGAGAAGGAATTTCTTCGCGGACCCCGCGAAAGGTACATTCGATCATTGTATACTTCTATTAAAATATTACTATATAGCAAGGGTGTAATGACAATGGAAATAGACAACTAGACTTCCCAGCGTGCATGGGGGAAGGGGGGAAGCACTGACAGAGGAAGGATAAATGGTTGAAGGTAAGGATGAAGGAAAGATGGAGGAGGAATTCTTGGACCCGATCTTCATGGATGAAGACCAACTTAAGTAGATCTTGGCATCACCAAGAACGACGCGTAGCGGAGTACCCTACCAATATAAGGTGAATAACAAGAAAACAGATGTAGTCATGAGGGAGGGATTGGTAAGCGATGAAGAAGAAGTAGAGGATCTTTGGGCTGTGGAGCAGATTACGGAAATATTTCACGCAACCTATGAGAGGAAAACAAGAGGCCCAAGAATAGGAGGAGAAGATAACCATCCTTTCCATATCAATGTCAGTGTGGAACCCATAAACCCATGTGTGACCAATACACCAAAGAGAACACCACCTTTTATACAACTGAAATTCGAAGCAATTTTGATAGCAAGAAGTACATCTACTGCAGGAGCAACAACTGGAGGAGCTAGTTCAGGCAGTACTAGTCAAGTATCTACACCGCGTGACGGAGGTAGCAATTTAGTATTTAGAATGGCAGGACATGAACCCACGATCAAATTACCAAAATTTTTAGGAGAAGCAACAGAGGACCTTGAGAAGCACTTGTTCATTTGTGCAAAGATCTGGGAGGAAAAACATATCACTGATAAAGATACAAAACTTGCACAGCTAGCGATTACGCTGAGAGACCGCGAACTAGACTGGTAGAGGAGTCTAGACACGAATAGTTCCCCTGGGATGTTGAGGACACTGGAAGACATTAAGAAGTTATTGATTAATGAGTTCCAGAAGCCGAGCTCAGAGGATCAGTACATGAATGAAATGATCGAGATCAAACAGAAACCAGGAGAGTTTGTATGGGAGATTGATCAAAGATTCAAGCGACTGAAGGGAAAGTTAAAATACCTTATGATTGATATGCAATATCGACATCTGTTTGTCAACTCACTACTCCCACACCTAAAATACCCCTTACAACAGCAGAAGTTTTAGACGCAGGCTGAGGCTCTACAGGCAGCCTTGCAGCTGGAAGAAAACTAGTACTAGCAGACAGACCCAACTATTGAAGAATTGAAGGAGGATTTGAAGAACCTAATCTTTCAGTTGAATCAAAACAATAACAAGGTCAAATGAGAAGTCGTTTGGTGTACCACATGTAGGACGAAAGGACACCACAAGAACGAATGTTCAACATTTTCATAGTATATGGCAACAGGCATGCCAAACTCACTACTACAGGGAGGAGTATGGTGCGAAATATGCAAGAAACTGGGTCACGACCCCTATCACTGCACGATGATGCAGAAGTACCAAACAGTTCCAAAGAATTCTTATTGCACCTTTTGTAATTCGGTAGGCCACGACGACAAAGATTGCAGAACCATGGAGCTGATGCAAGAAATAACATCAGACGCATATAGAGTACAAGCCAAAATGATGACTGGGTAAGCAGCGCCATATTTCAATCAAGCCCAAGCTCCATACAACATTGCGAAGCAACAATACAACACTGTGCAACAACCATACAACAATGCACAACCACTGTACAACTTGACACAACCCCAGTATAATACCACATAGTATAATTAGGCACCATAGTACAACACATCGAGAGGGGACCGAGAAGGCTATCGAGGAGGAGGACGATCCAGAGGAGGTTTCGAATGTGGCAGAGGACTAGTCACATGTCACAACTGTGAGAAACCGAGACATTATGCATGGGAATGCCCACTGTCACCAACAACGTGTATGTATTGTCACACATCAGATCATGAGACAGAGGAATGCTCGACACTATTAGTAAAGATCCAGAAAAACAGGAATCGAAACAATCAGAATGTTCAATGGATTTCAGCCAAAGCAAGGGAGGATGGATAGAACATCAATATAGTCACCCATGGTGGAACGAAGATAGGAAATGACGCAGCCTAACAAGAACCGCACAGAACTAGTGGATAAAGAAGAACACTGAACCAAGGAAGCAGTTCAATGCACCCAAAGAAAAGGAGACTTTTAAGGAAGCCCATGAAGCCCCATAATACGAAATGCCACCATCATTGGTTCATACCAAAGGAACTCCACCCAAGGGACAAGTAAGTACTATCAAAGAATTTTTGCAGTCATTCATCAAAATGTTAAGTGATCCCTCATCTGTGAAAATATTGCAAAACATCCTAGAGAAATGTAGCAACGAGACATAAAAAAAAGCTCGAACCAAAAATTGTCAATCATCTACACACAAGAAGAAGAACAAGTAGGGAATTTAGATTGAATGCTAACATTGGGGATTTCAATACAGGAGATATCATACTGGACCTAGGATCTGAAGTGAATGTGCTACCTAGGAAAACCTGGCAATGCATAGGAGAGCCAACATTGGGATATTCAAATGTCCAACTAAAACTAGCAAACCAGCATAGGGTCTTACCAATAAGGATACTAAAAGGAGTAACAGTAGTTCTTGATGGTGTGCGCACTAAAGCAGATTTTGAAGTCATCAAAATAGTAGATGGCACAACATTGTACTCGACATTACTCAGTCTGGATTGGGAGTTTGACAACCAGACCATAATTAATTTGAAGACAAGGAAAATGACATTTGAGTCCGGATATTACAGGGTCATATCACCACTAGATCCATCAGAAGGGGAGAGGTTCGTAGAACCCACTTGCATGGACTTAGAGGAAATCAGCCAGTTGTACAGAAAAACTGCACCGGAGGAGGATTATGTAAACCCAACTGCAGACGAGGTACTCAGTTGGCACAATATTACCTCATGCATAGTAGATTCAGACACTGGGTTAGAAAACTAGCTGTAAAGACTACACAAAGTATCCATGAGAAGATGTGCGAGAATAGACTACGCAGTATGGTGGATAGGCATAGAAATCAAAGAACCACCCAGTTTCCATGGACTAAATTATTTAGAAACATTATTGACACATTATGAAGATAAATTATTAGAGAACTAGAGGCTACTAACACTGGATCTAACACTTAAGGCCACACCCACGAGATGGTGGGGCACACACAAGGAGACTATCACAAACTAGTACCAGTGTAAGCAGTTACTGAACATAAGGATCGACGCAGAATGGAAAAATGACAAACAACAGAGATACGAAGGACTAGGCACACCAAGGAAACACTTGGAGGAGTGCAAAACACTGTGGAAAATGACACCACTAGAGGAATGGCCTCACCACTTCATTCACACATTAGAGGGCATACCAGTGAACTGGTATACAGATCAGGAAATGCGCAAAGGAACTACAACATGGATGACATTGCGACACAACTTTACTGTCACTTTCTCATTTGAGCATGAGAACCCCAATATAGATGCAGCCCTGAAATGAATCAGAGAAGTCATATTCATTGAAGAACCAGAACTAGAACTTATTACTGAAGAGCAGCAGCGAAATAAGTAGACAATCAAGAAATTACTGTCATGTTACCAGGTATAGGAAGAAACACCAGACAAAGATGACCCGTGCGACATTCAGATTGAAGAAGTAGAAGGCGAAAGAGATGTGAAGGGACCACCCATAGAATCTGAAGTTATTTCCGCACCAATCAAGGTAAAGAAAGTTAACATTGGAACAATTGAACATCCCAAGATGGATAGCATTTGAGACTATTGGGATGAGCCAACATTAGAAAGCATTATAGAGTTGTTGCACGAGTACAACATCTTATTTCCTACAACATTTACAGATATGAAGGGTATAGCAGGAGAACTGGGAGATATGAAGATACCCCTAAGACCCGAAGCGAGACCGATTAGACAACAACCATATAGAATGAACCCCATATATAAACAGAAAGTTAAAGAGGAAATCAACCGGATGCTTGAAGCCGGCATAATCGAACCAGTCAAGGAATCAGAATGGATAAGCCCCATGGTCATACAGGACAAGAAATAAGGAAGAGGGATTAGGATATGTGTCGACTTGAGGAAATTGAACAATGCATGCTTACATGACCCATTCCCTACACCGTTCATAGATGAAGTACTAGAGAATGTGGGGGGACATGAAGCTTACTCATTCACTGATGGATTCTTAGGCTACCATCTTATTAACATAGCATAGGGGGACAGATACAAGACCACGTTCGTGATAGAATGGGGATATTAACAATATACAGTCATGCCATTTGGACTGAAGAATGCACTAGAAATATTCTCTAGAGTGGTTATCGCAGCATTTAAAGAATTCATCCATTAGTTTCTCGAAGTATACCTGGATAACTATAAAGTCTATAGTCTATTGAAAAACCATGTGGAAGTTTTACGCTTGATGCTAGAATGATGCAGACAGTGTGAGATATCACTAAAAATGAAGAAATGTATCTTTGGAACACCATTTGGGATACTATTAGGCCATATAGTATGCAAACAAGGGCTATTGGTCGATCTGGTAAAGATCATAGTTATCGTCAATTTACCAGTGCCAAAAACAGTCTGTCATCTACGAGCGACACTAGGACACACATGATACTATCAGAAATTCATCAAATGATATGCACAGATTACAACACCAATGGAAAAACTGCTAAGGAAGGATACAAAGTACCAATGAAACAACGAGTGTCAACACGGTCTGGATACTCTGAAGGAAAAGATGGTCACTGCACCGATATTAGTATTTTCGGACTAGGGAAAGACATTCCATGTGCATGTAGATGCATCAACGATAGCACTTGGAGCTATCTTAGTGTAGCCAGGAGTGGGAGACTTGGATCACCCGATAGCATTCGCAAGCAGAAAACTATCTGACTCAGAACAGAACTATAACACAACGAAAAGAGAAGGCCTAGCTATGGTCTACGCACTTCAGAAGTTCAGACACTACCTATTGGGAAAAAAAATTAAGATGTTTACAGATCACTCAGCCCTAAAATACCTAGTCAACAAGCTAGTGTTGGGGGGGATAATCTGTCGATGGTTACTGCTATTTTAGGAATTTGACTTCGAAGTAATAGTTAAACCAGGAAAACTGAATGCAGGACCTGACCACCTATCATGGGTCACAAATGGAGAAGAACCCACGAACTTAGAAGACAACTTTCTAGATGCACAACTATTCTCAGTGCATATTGCCAATGACTACTTCACAGAGATCATCCATTACTTGAGCACAGGTACCACACTGCAAGAATATACCATAGTGCAGAAAAAGATCCTGGTAGTTCATGCAACCGACTATCAACTGATCGCAGGACATATATATAAAATAGGCACAGATAGCATTTTACGAAGGTACATGTTAGAGCACGAACGACCAAGAATTTTAGCAGAAGCCCATGAGAAATTGGAAAGAGGACACTATGCAGGAAAAGCTACCGCGCAGAAGGTACTCCACACAGGATTATGGTGGCCAACCATTCACAGAGACTCAAAAGAGTACTGTCAGAAATGCGATGTTTGTCAAAGGGTAGGCAAACCCAACAGAAGGGACGAGACGCCGCTACGACCACAAGTGAAATTAGAGGCATTTGATAAATGGGAAATAGACTTTGTGGGACCAATTAACCCACCAGCCAAAAGAAAAGAGGAAAGATACATCATCACCGCGACGTAATACCTAACAAGATGGGCGGAAGCCACACCAGTAAAAGACTGCAGCGCAGAGACTGCTGCACACTTCTTATTTGAACAAGTAATTACTAGGTTTGGGTGCCCAAGAGTTTTGATGAGTGACCAAGGCACGCATTTCATAAATAACACCATCTTCTCGATGCTCGTGGAATTTGAAGTTCACCACCAGAGAAGCACACCATATCATCCACAGGCGAATGGCACAGTAGAGGCCTTTAACAAAATTCTAGAGAATGCACTGAAAAATATCTGTAATGTCAATAGAGATGAATGGGACCTCAAAATACCAGCAGTATTATGGCCGTACAGGACGACATGCAAAAAACTGATAGGGCACACACCATTCAAAATCGTCTATAGCCAAGAAGCAGTAGTGCCATTAGAAGTTTTAGTACCCAGCTTACGTGTAGCCGCTATCACACAAATGACAGAAAGAGGCGCAATACAGGAAAGAATGAATCAACTGTTAGCAATGGAGGAAGACCGAATCCTGGCAGGATTCCATCAACAAGTACAGAAGGCCAGAGACAAGGCATGGCACGATCGACACATTAAGAAGAAGACTTTCACGGAAGGAGATCTAGTATTTCTCTATGATAGCAAATCGTTTCAGCACCTAGGAAAGTTGAGAATTAATTGGTTAGGACTATACAAGGTCAAATATGTAACAGACGAAGGAGTTGTATAGTTAAGAGATTTAGCAGGCGCAAACCTCAGAGGAATGATCAATGGGAGCCAACTGAAGTTTTACAAGGATAGTCGACCACCCACCGTGCAATTNAAAAAAAAAAAAAAAAACAGAAAAGCCACGAAAAAGCCACAAGATGCTCAAAACACGAAAGCAGTAAAGGCAAGAGCAATGGTTACATGCCTAAGAAAAATGAGCAGGAAATGAAAAGTAGGCAAAAGCAGGATGACAGGAAAACCCTAAGAGGAATTAAGGCATGACAAGGACTAATGGAACAACACATTAAACACGCCAACTGGAAATGGCAAGATAGGTGTAATGGCAATTATGAAACTTCTACAAATGCATTGAACCCACAGTTATGGTGCATTAATTGCATCATGGAGGAAGCATCCTCGATAAGATTCAAGACAAGTCCATACAACATGCGAGCACATAAACAACTTGTCTATTCATGAAAGGAGAACAAAGAGAGAGAAACAACAGCTCGAATGAACAGAGTGAGACCACAGAAATCACCACAGTCTTATAAAGTCAACAAATGTTTGATACTCATCGCTATGGCACCACCAAAGTCCACCGAACCAGGCCAGACCGCCAAACCGACTAGAGTTCAAACTAGGTCACAAGTACCACTGGAAGTGATCTGAAAACAGATCCAGAAGCCTGATAGGGCTTGAAAAATGCTCAAAAATGAAAGTGCTCGGATTGCGACGAAACCTGTACCATTGCGTCCGGCTCGTCTTCCTGATTCCGGTGGTATAATTTTTATGTCAAACGGAGTCCGTATGGAGAAGATATCGCGTTCTGTCCGAAAAGCCAAACAGAGAAAATTTTGGATGCTGACTGTACCTGTCCGTACAGTCCGTACAGACACGTGTCAGGCCGTACAGTGATGATGTGGCATTTCCGTACGGTGACGTGGTAGACCGTACGGAAGGACACGTGGCATCACCAGGACATGCCACGTGTCACACGGATTTGGCGTTTTCAGGGTACAGTTGGACCAATGTTGAGGTGACACGTGTCACCACTCACAGGGTGACACGTGGCAGGATGACGTCAGCATTGACGTGGCGACCGTACGATGACGTGGGCTAATCGGTGTTTGACACGTGGAATGACGTGGCAGGTCCGTACATGGGACACGTGGCAGCATCAGGGAGTGCCACGTGGCATGTTGATTTGACACTTTTGGCAGGCGGTCGGACCAATATCGAGGTGACACGTGTCACCACTCATAGGGTGACACGTGGCACCAGGTGACGTCATCGGATGACGTGGCCGCACGACAGATCGACAGTTGGCAGTACGGCGGTTTACGTGGAAAACAGGTGTAGCAATCAAAAGATGACGCGTGTTAAGTTCTGGTTGGTGGAAAAAGGTGCCACGTGGCCCAGTCAGGGGCAGCCACATGGCACCCCATCGTTGGTGGTTTGTTATACGTTATGTTGGCGAAGTTTGTTGAACGGTTGGCCCAAGGTGCGGTCACATGTCGTATGACCGGGGCCTATCCCTTTTATAACGCGGAGTTGCTATTGCAGTTAGGCCGTGGGCCTATTGATCGGTCATAGGACCGGATGCCAACCAACGGGCGCGGGAATAAAGACAACGG
>ML781956.1:578419-603238 GCA_009831015.1 Picea engelmannii | reverse complement strand
CATGAATTTCATGGGATGCATTTTCACTTTCAGGTGTCTTCTCTGTTATGAAAATTTTCAATACTTCCATGATCTCCCCTTTTAAACCCTCCATCATCTCTTGTAGTTCATCTTTTGTTACTATCTTCTTTTGTAAATCATTTTTGTCCCTATGCATTTCTTCACCTTCATAAAGAGTCCGAGTAGGATTTTTTGGAGGCTTATTTGGTGTAGAAATTCCCTTTTTGGGTGGCATGTTGGCCAAGTATCACTTTTGAACCTTGATTTTGAGGTGGTTCTGCTAGACAATATTTATTCTGTTGTATCTCCCAAGTTTCAGCCCTTTTTGGTATGAACCTTTATTTTATGTAGTTCTCTGATATTTATTCTCTACAATGCCACAGGTCTAATCAAAATTGGATGTGCCAAGTGGAATTTACGATAACTTCCCCACAACTTGCCAATTTTTTTCCTTTCAAGGAGATCTCACTTGTATATCATTCTCCGCACAAAATAATTGATATAAAATTCTGAAACTCGCATCCGAAATACTACAGACTGTCCATGATCCAATGAAACCATTCCCACTCAATTTGGATACTCTAGAAAGAAGTTATGATTGTTTTACTTGGAACACCTTCTTGAGACTAGTCAATAGGACTAGTCAAATACTCTATCTTACACAAGGTGTATATACAAATTTAAGATGACTCGGAAGTTGAAATTTTTACCACAGATATCTTACTAATTTCTATAAATTCTCTCTAGAGTTTAGGGTCTGAAATGTTACATAAAATGTTTTATATCAAAAATTATGCAATGACTCATTTTAGGATGATTCCAAAACCCTATATTTTACATGTTGTATCTCCAAAAGTATAAGGCCTCAGAAGCTGAATTTTGAGCCCAACGTACCTTGATCCGTCTAATAAATATCCTCCAAGAATTTCCTTCTGAAACGTCGTAGAAAAAAAGTTATAGCACAAATACCAAGGTGTCTCAGATGTAGCAGTGAAACCCCAAGACCTTGAGCTCTGATACCATATGTTAAGAACCAAATATCAATATAGCATAGAAAAACCTCAGAAAAAGTAATCAATGCCTTGAAAAAGAGATAATTTCAGATAATAAGCCTCTTCGAGGGGGAAACCTCCTTTTACCCCACTTAAATGTTCAAGTACAAGATGATTCAATATGAAAATGTTTCCTTGTATAACATCCCACTCTGGCGCACTGAGAAAACTTATTCTTTGAGGACACTTGCTCGCAAGTGATCTAGACTATTATGATATTAAAACATTTGTCCTTGATTATGATGCATTATGATACATGACATGATGTTTTACTGCATTGAAATAGACAGGTGCTATTGACTCGATTTTACTGAGTGTGCAGGGTTTTGGACCTTGAGGATGCAGAGGCATCGACGGAACCCTTGGACTCCAGATCGAGTCAGGGAGTGTGCTATTGGGGTTTGATTGTTTTACTGTGATTTTAGTACATTTGATTAGATGATATGATGTGGACATGTCTGACATGACTATTGATGATGCAGGCTAACGATAGCTTGCCGACCAGACTCACATATGGAGTAAAGGGGTCACACATGACTACCAGAGAGGTTGAGGGAGAGGTGTGGACAACAGCCCTGCCACAACCTACTAGCACTCCTGCCGTGGCTCAAACTATAGGTTAACGATTACCTAGTTCGAGAGGACCCACAATGCTGCGAGGGCAGACTGCGACAGTCGCTCACGATGATTCTAAGGGGTGCGCAATAAGGCGGGGGCCTTATTCCTTAGAATCCCTTAGTCTCCCACAAGTTCACCTGGCGGAGTGTTGACTCCAAGGGTTATTGATGTCTACCAATCAGTCAAGAGGTGAGTGGCACCCTTGGAGCACGTGGTGCATCCTAAAGGGCACGTCGCGCAAAAGAAATAAAGAGGTGAGTGTCACCCTTGGAGCACGTGGTGCGTCCTGAAGGGCACGTCGCACAAAAGAAACAAAAGAGGCGAGTGACACCCTTGGAGCATGTAGTGCGTCCTGAAGGGAATGTCGCATTGATGATGTTAAAGGAACGAACCTAGATGGCCCTAAGACAAATATCTCATTAATAAATCTTAAAACAACTTCCCTAATTAAAATGTCGCCTAGTTCAAAATCTAAGTCCTAAGTCTAAAACTTCGCTAGGAGTAAAATTTTGTCTACCCTTAAGAAAATCTCTCTCCAAAAAATAATAATGATAAAGTTTAAAATAAAAACCACTTAAGTAATAATTGTGGACTTCATAAATTTTGGGTAAAATAAAGAGAGTAAAAACTTAAATAAAATCTGTGATATGAAAGGTAAAGAATAAATTAATTATTTAACTTGTGAAAGTGTAAAAAGATATTAAATTAATAATAATAAGGGAAAGGAGGTTAACTTGCACAATTGCCATTTTTGGCTCTAATAAAAGGGGAAAGAAGGAAATATTAAAAATTAGGAAACTAGGGATTGGAGGTAACATAAAAGGGGAAAGAAGGAAACTTATGGTAAAAAGCGAGAGGTCAACTTAGTAAAGAATCTGCAATTAAGAACCTTCTAAATTGAACTAATTTAGCAACTTCATTTTAGTGAAAGTATTTAACACTTGTAAGGGAATCTAGGGACACCTAGGAGTAAATTTAGGAGTAACTCTAGGTGGGTGAAAGAAATAAGACAATTTAATAAATTAAAGAAAAGAATTATTGGAGGAATGTGGGGGATGAATGACACTTGTACGAAGGAGAATTTTAGAAGATTTTTATTTAAAACTTAAATTAAATGAGATTTAGGGAAATATTGGAAGTTTAAAAACTCTATAAAAGAGAGGAAGGAGGAGGAAGAAAGGGATCGGCTGTTAGCATAACGTTACGCTGTCGGATTAGTGACTTGACTGATTTACTTGTGGGGAGTTGGGATTTCCCAGCTCGGAGAGGAGTGGTAGCTCGGCCTTGTGATGCGAGCTGGGAGCTAGACATACCATCTGGATAGTGTGTGGCCCCATTGCGGCTTGAGGGGCTAAGGGGGAATCATAGTACCCATAGCATTGGCTGGGAGGTACCGGTGTAGTCTCGATGGTCGACGAGTGGAAGTGACACAGAGCGCGCGGATTCCATTCGAGGCGGGCGATAAGGCAACGGTATGATTTGTATTTTAATAGATTAGAATGCATTACGACTTATGATGGGATCGGTATATCGGGGTAAATGGATTGTCTGGCTATTTTTATTTATTTACTCGATGATTACAATTGTAACTACTGTAACTGCGGTTTTTATTTAAAATTTATCATGCGATACAGTATTATTGTAGCAAATCATGTACAGTTTTATATTCTATAGGTTTCTTGGGTATGAATTACAACTATTAATCTATTGAAGAACCTCATGATAATAAAAAAATTTACCGCTGTTACTTACCTCTGTTAATAAAGTTACTTACCTCCGTTAATTGCGAGATGATGAAAATTTTTATTGCTGTTACTTACCTTTGTTAATAAAGTTATTTACCTCTGTTATTTAAATAGATAAAGAAAAATTTGAATTCGTTCTTTGATGGGTGTAATGGAGAAATTGTTCCAGCATTTCATCCTTATTCTAACAGTTTGGTTTTGAAGGATTCGATCTGAAAAATTCATCTCTGGCAATTCCGTTTTGAAAGATTGGTTCTAAAAAATTTATCTCTGGAAATTTCATTTTGAAGGATTGGTTTCGAATAATTCATCTCTGGCAAATTTGTTTTGAAAGATTGGTTCTGAAAATTATTCTTTGGCAATTTTGTTTTGAAGGATTGGTTCTGAATAATTCATCTCTGGCAAATTCGTTTGAAAGATTGGTTCTGAAAAATTTATCTCTGGCAATTTCGTTTTGAAGGATTGGTTTTGAATAATTCATCTCTGGAAAATTCGTTTTGAAAGATTGGTTCTAAAAAACTCATCTCTGTCAATTTAATTTTGAAGGATTGGTTCTGAATAATTCATCTCTGGCATTTCCGTTTTGAAAGATTGGTTCTGAAAATTCTTCTCTGGCAATTTCATTTGAAGGACTGGTTTTGAAAAATTCCTCTCTGGCATTTTCATTTTGTAAGATTTGTCCTGGCAAATTCATTCTGGAAAATCCTGACGCAGTCGCACCAACCACGGGCACATCCTCTCTCATAGGATCTTCTTCTTCTCGGCCCAAAGAACTCCAAGGTTCTTCTATTTCCCTATCGAGAAATCTGCTCCCACAGTTCTCTCGCGCAATCCCCCTTCCTTGATTTATCGGGGAATCAAAACTCGTGACTTCGTGAGTTCAAAGGTTGGACACTAGGTTCTTGGATTCCCGAGACCCGATGGTCATTCAACTCACTGACTTTTCCTTGAGGCATTTCGCTACTCGCAACCTCGCAGGTTGAATTGTCGAACTTTCACCCTCCTGTTCCGCGAATCCCCGAGATGTGAGAATTCAACGAAATGTTGACTTCTCTCTCCAGGCAACACGTGTCCACCCGTTGACCACGCGGGCCCCACCTTATGATCTACCATATGTCCACACGATCCTCATCACTCGGCACTTTGCAACTCGCGAATCGTAACGTCAATACTTCGGGACTTCTCGCGACGAGATCCCAAGGCTTCGTGCCACTTGTATTCCACTCACCGGTCTCGTTATGGCCCACACTATCCTCCAGCCATAATGGTGTCGCTTCTCGCAATCTCGCGATTCCCGTGGCCAAATTCTCATGCCTTTTCTCGCGAGGCTCAGATAAACGATCCCATGTGCGGATCCAACGGTCCTCCTATGATCCAGATCCAACGGTTATCACCTTCTCGCTTCTCGCGTCCTCATGACTTTGAAGACCCAATACTTGGGCTGTCAACCTGCGAACTCCTAAGTTCACGAGATCTCTCGATCTCTGCCACCTGTCCTCCTCAGATGGACGGCTCACAGCCTTTCGCCACTCCGCTGCTTCGCAACCTCGCGTCTCGCGACTTTTAACACCAAATACTTAGGCGTTCACCCTGTGAACTCCCGAGTTCGCGAGATCTTCTATCTCTGCCACCTGTCCTCTTCATATGGACGGCTCACAACCTCTCACCACTTCACCGCTTCATGACTTAGAGCACCCAACACTTGGGCTCTCAACCTGCGAACTCCTGAGTTCGTGAGATCTTCGATCTCTGCCACCTATTCTCCTCAGATGGACGGCTCTGATTATATTGGGGTTTTCACTTGGATTTTCCCGATGGGCCAAATGCCGATGGCACCTGATCTCCACCACGCATCCTCTCAAATGGGAGATCCATATCTCCTCGTCACTTCGCCGTTTCGCGACCCCACGTCTCGCGACTCTTGTCGCCAAGCTCTCAGCCCTTCTACTCACGAACTCCCGAGATGTGATATACCACCTGTCTACTTGCCGATTCCTATGGCCCCACACCATTCTCATGGTTCGATATCCTGATGGTAACTCCTCGTGTCGGAACGTCTCTCCTCCTGTCTATGAGGGCTTAAATTCCTCACACCTTCTGCAGATCCGATGACTGTTGGGTATTACGCTCTAGATATGATGGCTCAGATCCATCCTTCCTCCTGTGCACTCCTTTGGCTACTCCCTGGATGTGAAAACCAACGGTCCAGATTCTATTGGCTGATCCAATGGCCGATTGTCTCTCCTCCTGGGCTTCCTGCGCGTATAAGAACGCTATTCCTCCTGAGCTTTGCTTCTCTTTTCAAACCCTTGAAGGATTCTATCGACTCCTGCACTCCTTGCAGAGTCTCCTCATGCACACAGTGTGCTATCTCTTCTGAGCTTCCGCGACACTCAGACCCCTTGGGGGATTTTTTCCTTCTTCTCCTTCAGATGGAGAATGTAACGGCCTCTTGGTTGACTATTTTCTCTAGAAACCTCTTGCTGAGTCTCTCTGGGTATTTAGCAACCCAGTGAAGATCCCTCAATGGACTCTTCCTTCAGCTCATAGTATTCAAAGTGTTCTCTTCTCTTCTCTACCTATCTGCATACTTCCTCGATGCCCTCCTGGTGGAGTATCTTCTCCCTTAGAACGTTCAACAGTTCTATCTCCTTTCTGTGCACCTATGCACTTACTCGATGCCCACCTGGAAGAGCTCCCAAAATCCTCAGTGATTCTGTTCCTCCTTCAAACTCTCAGCAGAGTTCTTCCTCCAGCACCTCGTGCTTACGCTCAATGCCCACCTGGAAGAGCTCCACAGAACTTACAACAAAGTTTTGTCTGCAACTGTGTCTCCTCTCACATAGCCTTGCCTCCAAGGTGTTCAACAACCTTGAGGTCTTCCTCCTGAGTTATTGACTTCAGTCCTGTGCCTCAGCACGTCTTTGTCTGAACCTGCAGTGTTCAGAAGTGCATACTCTGTGCGCGGATCTCAGAACCCGCAGCGTTCTATCACACCCTCTTGGTATGAAGCCTCAAAGACCTTCACCTGAAATCAAACACACTTCTATAGAATTCATAACAAACATGCATTCACAACATATAAAAGCACACATATAGACATCCATATAACACAGAAGATGTGCAAGAAAAAATTCTTCTGTATATATTAAAAATGGCAAATGCCTGTATCTTTACAATGGTGTTCCTGAGCTCTCTCTGGCTCTTCTCCTACAACCATTCTACTCTACCATCACTCTTCTACCTTTTTTTTTTTTTCTCATAATGAGATTTCAAATCTCTTTTACCTAAGGGGCTCATCGAGCGCTTCCCTCCAGGTCTACCTACCCTATTCAATTACATTCAATGGCTATCTAGTCTAGCATCTGGATCTAGATCTCAGTCGATATAGCATTAAAGCCCATCCTATCTATAGCCTACACAAAGGCACAACTTCCATGGCTCAACAACCTAAGCATTTAATTACATTGAATTTCAAATTTCAAATGAGGCTGCGCCTCTCTTAAATGCGCGATTTTGAATTTGCTGGCGTGGCTGGCTAGATGGCTACTAATATGGAGAGATGCTCCTGCATCATACTCAACAGCTGCAAAAATCATGAGCTCCTGCTCATACGCTTCCCCTCTGGGTTGTTGGAAATCCTCCTGTATCCCAAATCATTCTTTGGATATGTTCATCTGCTCCATTCTGTTGCTGCTGCTGTTGCTTCTGCACTGCTGTTGTTGTTGGTCATCTGCTTAGCCTCTCCTCACTGGCAGTTTCTGCTGATCGGATCATCAGTTCCATGATCTCCTCGATCACTGCATCTAGCTGCTCCCATGGCTGGTCCTGTTCATGCAGTCTCCTCAGCTGCAAAAAATTTCGGCCATTGGGCAGATCATCATGATCTCCCATGCCTTCTTCATCCATTTCCAACTTCACCTGTTGGATGTGCACGCCCTGCATTCTCACCCTTTTTTCCAGGGCTTCAAATTGATCCCATAGATCAACAAAGAAAATGTTGTCTGCTTCTGCTTCCTTTGCTTCTGCAACCTCCTCTGTTGCATTCTTTTCAGCTTCATGGCTGAAAATGCTGAGCCATTCCTCAGAATGCTCATCATCCTCTTCGTCTACTCCTTCAGCTGTCAGCTTCAACACTACATATTCCTCATCTCACTGGCTGAAATCATTGAGTCGTTCCTCAGAACGCTCATTTCTCCTTTCTTCTGTTTGGGAAACTCCCAAAGTCTGCTCCAATTCCCTTTCCTTTCTGACAGTGATCGTCAGCGGTGATTGTTCTTCTGCTGTTGCTACACCTGCAATACAATTTCCTGCCTCCTCTTGGGAAAATGGTAGGAATACTTGTATTCCCCCAATCATCAGAATATCATTCTGATCTTCCACCTTTGTCAGCTGCACCTGCTGATCCCTTTTCATCTCTAAATTTATGAGACTATCAGACAGTCTCACCTACTTTTTCAGCTCCTCTGGCTGATCCAAATTCATCTGCTCATCCCTACCCACATGGCAATATGGGATGCTTCCACTACTTCCCTGGTAGACTATGAGATCAATCGATCCCATCTTCATCAACACTCCTTGCTGAATTGAATTCTCCATGAGACCTTCAGATGGCCTCAAATGTTCACCTTTGCCCTCCTGGAAGTCTTTGACGCTTCTGATGCTCTCCTGGCAGTCATCGAGATTCTGAAACGATCTCCTTTCATTGCCCAGCTGGCAATGTGAAATTCCATCGCTGTCCTCATGACAGTCTATGAGATCCTCGACTGCTCTCAACTCGTTACCCTCTTGGAAATCTGGAATTTCTTCTTCTCTGCCCTCCTGACAGTCCTTGAGATCATCAGATGATCCCAATTCATCCTCTTCATCATCATCCCAATCATCGATACCTTTCCCAGTCTCCGACATACAGTGATCAATCATCTCTTCCTCTGTGGCCTTGAGGTTTTCAACATACCTCAACCATTTTCTCAACAACCTGCGCTGCCCTCTGACCATTAACTCCCTGACTGGCCATTTTGCTTTTTCCTTCTTCATGGGAAAATTTCACATTCGTCTCCTCCTCCTATCCTGTCGCATCCACAGTTCGAACTCCTCTATGTATGCCTTTAATTCATAGAGTTCTCTATTCATCTCCTTATCGAATTCTGCAAGCTTTTCTGCCTTGCTTTTCTTCCTCCCAACGTGCCTATGGTCTTCAGTAACCATGGTGCTGTGTCTATCTGTCTTCCTGACAGATCTGTTGCTGTCACTCTGCATCCCTGAGTGTTCCACCTTCATCCTCCTGCAGTCTCCCTGATTGTCTTCTCGACTGCTTCCTACCTGCAAACAATTGTCACAGAGTCTCCAGCAACTCCATCTTCTTCCGTCTTCTTCTCGCTTCACCTGAAATATACCACCTGATGCAGTCGCGCCAACCATGGGCACGTCTTCTCTCACATGATCTTCTTCTTCTCGACTCGAAGAACTCCAAGGTTCTTCTATTTCCCTATCGAGAAATCTTCTCCCACAGTTCTCTCGCGCGATCCCCCTTCCTTGATTTATTGGGGAATCAAAAATCATGACTTCGCGAGTTCAAAGGTTGGATACTCGGTTCTCAGATCCCCGAGACCCGATGGTCAGTCAAGTCCCTGACTTTTCTCTGAGGGATTTCGCTACTCGCAACCTCGTAGGTTGAACTGTCGAACTTTCACCCTCCTGTTCCGCGAATCCCCAAGATGCGAGAATTCAATGGAATGTTGAATTCTCTCTCCAGGCAACACATGTCCACCCGTCGACCACGCGGGCCCCACCTTATGCTTTGCCATGCAACCACACAATTCTCGTCACTCAGCACTTCGCAACTCGCGAATCATAACGTCAATACTTCGGGACTTCTCGCGGTGAGATCCCGAGGCTTCGTGCCACCTGTATTCCACTCACCGGTCTCGTTATGGCCCACACTTTCCTCCAGCTGTCAGGGTGTCACTTCTTGCAATATCACGATTCCCGTGGCCAAATTCTCGGGCCTTTTCTCACGAGGCTCCAATACACGATCCCACGTGTGGATCCAACGATCCTCCTACGATCCGGATCCAATGGTTATCACCTTCTCGCTTCTCGCGTCCTCGTGACTTTGAAGGCCCAATACTTGGGCTCTCAACCTGCGAACTCCCAAGTTCACGAGATCTCTTGATCTCTTCCACCTGTCCTCCTCAGATGGACGACTCATAGCCTTTCGCCACTTCACTGCTTCACGACCTCGCGTCTCGTGACTTTTAACACCAAATACTTGGGCGTTCACCATGCGAACTCTTGAGTTCATGAGATCTTCGATCTCTGCCACCTTTCCTCTTCAGATGGATGGCTCACAACCTCTTGCCACTTCGCCGCTTCGTGACTTAGAGCACCCAACACTTGGGCTCTCAACCTGCAAACTCCCAAGTTCACGAGATCTTCGATATCTGCCACCTGTCCTCCTCATATGGATGGCTCTGATTATATCGGGGTTTTCACTTGGATTTTCCCGATGTTCCAAACTTCGATGGTCCTTGATATTTGCCACACATCCTCTGAAATGGGAGATCCAGATCTCCTCGTCACTTTGTCGTTTCACGACCTCACATCTTGCGAATCTTGTTGCAAAGCTCTCAACCCTTCTACTCATGAACTCCCGAGATGCGATGTGCCACCTGTCTACTTCCCGACTCCTGTGGCCCCACACTGTTCTCGTGGTCCGATATCCCGATGGTAACTCCTCGTGTCGGGACTTCTCTCCTCCTGTCTACGAGGTCTTAACTTCCTCGCAACTTCTGCAGATTCGACGGCTGTCGGGTATTACGCTCTAGATATAACGGCTCAGATCCATCCTTCCTCCTGTGCACTCCTTTGGCTACTCCCTGGATGTGAAAACCAACGGTTTAGATTCTATCGGTTGATCCAATGGCCGATTGTCGCTCCTCCTGGGCTTCCTACGTGTATAAAAACATTGTTCCTCCTGATCTTTTCTTCTCTTTTCAAACCCTCGAAGGATTCTATCGACTCCTGCACTCCTTATAGAGTCTCCTCATGCACACAGCGTGCTATCTCTTCTGAGCTTCCACGACACTCAGACCCCTTGGGGGATTTTTTCCTTCTTCTCCTTCAGATGGAGAATGTAATTGCCTCTTGGTTGACTATTTTCTCCAGCAACCTCTTGCTGAGTCTCTCTTGGTATTTAGCAACCCAGTGAAGATCCCTCAATAGACTCTTCCTTCAGCTCATAGTATTCAAAGAGTTCTCTTCTCTTCTGTACCTATCTTCACACTTCCTCGACACCCTCCTGGCGGAGTATCTTCTCCCTCAGAACGTTCGACAGTTCTGTCTCCTTTCTGTACGCCTATGCACTTACTCGATGCCCACCTGGAAGAGCTCCCAGAATCCTTAGTGATTATGTTCCTCCTTCAAACTCTCAGCAAAGTTCTTCCTCCAGCACCTCGTGCTTACGCTCAATGCCCACCTGGCAGAGCTCCACAGAACTTACAAAAAAGTTATGTCTACAACTGTGTCTCCTCTCACACAGCCTTGCCTCCAAGGTGTTCGGCAACCTTGAGGTCTTCCTCTTGAGTTGTTGACTTCAATAGTTGTTGACTTTAGTCCTGTGCCTCAGCACGTCTTTTTCTGAACCCGTAGTGTTCATAAGTGCATACTTTGTGCATGGCTCTCAGAACCCGCAGTGTTCTGTCACACCCTCCTGGTATGAAGCCTCAAAGACCTTCACCTGAAATCAAACACACTCCTGCAGAATGCATAACAAACATACATTCACAGCATATAAAAGCACACATACAGACATCCATATAACACAGAATATGTGCAGGAAAAACTGCTTCTGTATATATTAAAAATGGCAAATGCCTATATCTTTACAATGGTGTTCCTGAGCTCTCTCCGGCTCTTCTCCTACAACCATTCTACTCTACCATCACTCTTCTACTTTTTTATTTTTTTTTCTCAAAATGAGATTTCAAATCTCTTTTACCTGAGGGGCTCATCGAGCACTTCCCTCCAGGTCTACCTTCCCTATTCAATTACATTCAATGGCTGTCTAGTCCAGCATCTGGATCTAGATCTCAACTGATCTAGCATTAAAGCCGATGCCATATACAACCTCCACAAAGGCACAACTTCCATGGCTCAACAGCCTAAGCATTAAATTACATTGAATTTCAAATTTCAAATGAGGTTGTGCCTCTCTTAAATGCACGATTTTGAATTTGCTGGCGTGGCTGGCTAGCTGGCTGTTGATATGGAGAGATGCTCCTGCATCAAATCCGTTGGGTGAAATTGTTACTGCAAAATCGTATTATGTATTGCGTTGATTCGATACTTCTTGATTCTATGTTGCTCTTAGCATTTTGTATTTCTCTTATTTGTTTGTTTAAATTATGGAATGCTTGATTCTAATTTAGTGCAATAATTCTCTATTTCGGTGAGGCTGGTAATGCTTAAATTTTGGTATGGCTTGCATGCAACAATCAGTTCTTAATTTGGGTAACGCTTTAATTTAGCCTTGCTTAACGGATAAATCAACGATCCCTTATGTTTTGGTAATGCCTTATATTTAGTATTGCATGGCCAATATTAACTGTCGATTGTATTGATGCTGGTAATTCCTTATTGAACTGATTCTCATTTATGGCAGATAACATTATTAAATGTAATGGAAAATAGCGATCCAAGAGGGTAGTATGGTGAAGAGTTTCATTATATTTTAAAATGAGGTATTAAACAATTACATAAATGATTGTAGTTACAGTGATAAAAACAATTATTATCTCGTGACATACTAAGATAACATATAAAATAAGTAAACAAAATTGAATCAATAAACTTTTACAATTCCATTGGGATATCTGATTATGGTAGAAATAAAATTATCCCAATGACATAAGTGTTGTAACTCTAAATACTTGAAAGTAATATAAATAAGAAATGGAATAAGTTACGTTTATATTTTTAATAATAATACCTTAACAGAAGATGTTCATATTTAACCCTTTTATAAAAATATTTTATTAAATTGTGTATCCTACATATTACATAGGTTTTTGAAGAGAGATAAATAAGAAAATGCTATGAAACCTCTAGAGATAGTCCTGAGAATTGAAATTATACCTTAGAAATGAATGTAGAGATTAAAACAAGGAAGGTAAGCATCTAAATATTAATAAAAACGATATGGTTATTGCAGTTAAGTTTTTGTAGAATTTTTCAATATATCTAGGCATGCAATTAATACAAGGATATGAAGGACCTTGTATGAAAAGTTTGGTGAGTTAGGGTGTGTTCTTATTCTATTAATAAAACCAAGTAGTTAAGATTACCATAAGATATGAAGGACTGGGTAGGAAAGGAATTTGGTGTAATGGAGTATGTTCTTAATCTTATATTATTTTAGTAAAAAAAACGATTAAAAGGATAAATATAAAATATTTATTAAATGCTAAATTTCCTTTTAGTAACTAATTATTGTTGTTGTCTCGTGGAGAGTTATGAATTTTACTTTTACATTTATTGTTGAAAAAATATATAAAGAGATTATAAATATATCTCCTAAGTATAATATGTTTATTAAAAATATAAATTATTTTCCAATAAGCAAATTCTATTACTGCACTTATCATGTGAGGTTTGTCGTCATAACGAAGTGTCAGGTTGCGACAAATAATAATAATAATAATATTTTAAGGCAATTGAATTGGATGGTACTCTTACGACACTTGTAATGTAAAATTTTCACCAATGAATTGTTTTAAGGATTATACCTTAATGATATTTGCATTTAGATGTGTTATCTAGGCTCGTGCTAGATGATTAACATAGACTGCATTGATGACTAGCTTGACTCAATGATTAATCAGGATAGTGGCGAAGTCGTTGCTTATGTTTCCTGTTAAAGGTGTGGTTGTTCCTTTTTAATTAATGTGGTATTGGGTTGTAAACTTGTAATGTGCTTGGTCTGCTTGTGTCGGGTGGGATGTAGACACCTCCATGTTCCTTAAAACAGTCGCCAGCCCTGCGACCTTAAATGGTTAAAATCGATGAGAACCTGGGCTTGAGAATTGCTTATGTTTCTTGGAGGTCCTAACCATTGCAGGGTAGGACGGGCGGGTAGTCAGTCTTATTTATAGTCGATTGATTGTCGTTTAATGCATGCAAATACTTGATGTGCGTATTAGGTCGTCATGTTGTGTTTGTCATTGTATGCATCTTGTTCGTCGTCGGGTGGCGACGTAGAGTTGAATGTGTTTATTACCCTTGTACACTCGCACACACACAATATAAAAGAAAATAAAATTGCACTTGTTAAGAGGTTCGTCGTCGTAACAAGGAGGTTCATTACACCTTGGTATATATAGGAGACTAGGAGGTATAATTACAACTAATGGCCTAAAGTCGACATAAATAAAATAACATTATTAATATAATATGCCCCAATTGAGGGGTAATGAGCCAATATTAGGGCTTAACACCCAGACTATTCATTCATTGTATAAATATATGAGAAAGTTCAGATCCATAGAGATCCAAGAAAAAGAGGAGGATTTTTATCCTTTCTCTTTTGTATATTATTTATTTTGTAAACTTTTTTCTTTTCAAATGGAGTAATGGATGGTTGGAATCTTTGGGAGAATAGACAAGTATTTTCAAAGAAGAATATGGAATTCCATGTTGCTTAATGGTTTTTTTCCTGTGAGTAAATGGTTTTATTTTCATTATAATATCTTCATATTCTTTGAATAATTGATTATGCATTGATTTAAATTAGCTTTAGTCTATTTTATCAATACATGGTTAATTGGTATCATTTATATATTAATTTTTTCAATCTTTAAGAGTCTATTATCCGAAAAATTCTTCCTGGACCATATGATGAACATATTTTGTTGAAACTACATGAGAAAGCAGTTTACTCTTTGGCTTTGATCGTATGTAGACTTTGCACTATTTTTTCATTGTCTTCTCATGTAATATCTTGGTGTGAAATGTTATCTGTGTCAAATTAACTTCAGTCAGTTCTGCACATAATATTTTCTATCATGTTTTTCTTTATGTTGTTCATTATCTTTTGGTTTAGATTATATCTTTGACTGATCATCTATTCAAGTATTTTGAGTTTACATCTGATGCTAGGTAGTTGGTAACACCATTCTTGAGAATTGAAATTTCTTTCATTTTCAGTTATTGGACATTTCAAGGTCACACGATATATAATTATTTTCCTTTCTGTCGTTATAAACTCGCTCCAGAATATGAAATACTTCCTTGAATTTCTTCAGGAAGTATTATGCTTGCTTTTGTCATAGGTTTACACTTGACACAGGTTAAGAGGAGCTCATACAATACAGAGAGATGAATTTATCTTAGTACTACTGATCTGTGAGAGGTTAGTAGGTGCATCTCTTTCTTTTATTCAGATTTGTTTATATATGAATGAGACTATGATTGCATTAATTAGCTTTGATTGTTTCTATGTCATTGTTTCAATTGTATTTGCTTAGTATTTATTAGCTTAAAATCTTTAAACATTAAAAAAACAAAAAAGATTTATGTTCTTACTTTATTTTATTTTGAAACATTATTATGAACATTCATTTTTGTAAGATTTCAAGTAAACCTTGTAAAATGTATATAGATTGTTTATAATCATTTGTATATTCACGTTTCTTTTTAATAAACATTAGTAAGTAATATATCATTTGTTAGAATCATAGCTTTAGATTAGTTTATTTCTTTACTGTTTTTTAGGACTGTAGTTGGCTAACGGATCCATTAAACCCATCGGGTCAGATCATACCAAATGACTTGAGTTAATTAGACAACCTCAGTCTAGATCTAACCTTCTAGTTGATTATGTGTCATTTACACCCATCAACAAATGGCACTAGAAGGAGGGATGAGGTAATTTTAATGATTAAATGTTTCACCCCTCAGCCTGTCATAATTCCAGATTTAACATTTTTTTCTTCTGTGTCATCTTGAAATGCACTAAAAGGCATGCCAGACTGACAAGCTGGCCTTGCAGGACTCTTTGTTTTGAATGTATTTAATTCCCCATGGCACCCCAAATCACTATGTTGGAACATGCTTTCAACTTCTCATTACCTGATATTCCCAACGAGATAGTCTCTCACTTGTTCAAACTTACCTTTGATGGTGGGGGGGTATATATCTTCAAAAGACCATCTTAAAAAGTTTTGTTGTAAATGCATCAAACATGATATTTCTGATTTAAAGGTTTTATGCAGATTCTTCGCTTTTAGTTTTAGGGGTCGGATTAAACATTGGTTTGAGTCTTTTCCAGCATATCACATTATTGATTGGTTTCAGTTTGTAGATGAATTTTTAGATTCTTTTGAAAACTATGATTACAATCAATTATGTGAAGAATTTTAGACTTTACTAATCAATGACAATTCATCTCCAGAAGACTTTTCAACAAGAATCCATCATGTTCTTTGTAAATTTAATCTAGATGACATGTCATTTGTACTAAATCTCCTCTATGATGCTTGTGTCCCTTTCATCTAGTCATATTCAATCGAAAATGATAAATTGGTTACAAATCCTATCACATAATTGCGAGAATAATTTTGTTCATAGCATGAGAGGAATCCATTAGGAAGCATTGAACAAGAAAGGGAGGTAGAATCTATTGAAAATATTCTCACTGACAATCAAATTGTTTTTTCCTATGAACCCTTGCATCTTCAATCCTCAACTATTGTGGAAGGGGATTTTATTGTGGGTCTAGGTATATTTCCATCCTTTTCTAACTCTTGCTCCAATCAGTGCTTAGATTCAATTATTGAAGAACACTTAGGTGATGAAAATGATCTTAAACGTTATAACATTCCAATGAAACAAATTAGAGATGTAGATCTACAATTGGAAGAAAAAACCTTAAAACTTCATCCACAAATCATACCTTATCCACATGAAAGATTAGATGTTTGTCATGAAAGTTTTGAATTGTCTATCATACAGGAGCTATGATCATATTATGTTCAAGAATTTATCACCAAAAGAGAGTGAAAGTGTTAAGGCAAGTGAAGATGAATGTCTTGAGAATACCATTGTTAATTATCATAGCTCAAGGGAATCTTTTCACATGCTCATTTCTAATTCATTTTACTCTTTATATCCCGATCTCTTCTTAGATTCTGGTTTGCATGGTATTTTACCCACGGTATCATACTTTTTTCCATCACAATCTAATCTTTGCGATATTACAATATTTGGTGAAATTAATTTCAAACATAACATTTATGAAGTCGGATTTGACGCTCTTTCAGTTTCATCACTCGCATGGAAAAATGACATATTGCAAGATGATTTTACACAATTTATTTTTGAAAGAGACAATGCACTCACTCTTATGGAGATCAAATATTCTACATTTCATATTCATTCTTTGATTAGTTCCAATTTTAATATTTATGCCTCACATTTTGAAAAGATCAATCTCATCAAAGGAAGCATTCAAACCAATAATCTAATTGATGTCATGAATCCCTTATGATGTGTTCCCCATTGATATATCCATTTCATCAAAGTCATAGTTTGCATCCTAATTTTTATTACAGGATCTTAGAATGGCTTGAAGATTTGTATCTGAAAAATCATCATAATAAAGATAAAGTTGTGCTTGCTTTATTTTTACCTAAATATCTAGGAAGTAAGCATGACATGATTCTTTTAGATCCTTCACGTGAAGACATTGATGAACACTTGGAGAATTGTTAGGAGGATGGGGCACTTTTTCCTTGGTTGATGGTTATGTCAGGCTCCTATGATAATGACAAGTTTTCCAAAGCTACTTACACTCTTCCATGCTATTATGACCCATATCACGACAAGATTGCAGAATGGTTGGAGGATTCATACATCAATAAGTTTGAAAAGAATGGTAAGGTCATGCTTGTTTTGTTTTTAAATGAATATATAGGAGGTAAACATGACAAATTTCTTTTGTATCTGCAAATACTACATTATTTTATTCTTATTTTCAACTTTCTATGCCTTAGAGGATTGAATATGCTATTGTGGCTGCACTGGAAATACGATTTTACTTAGCATTTTGATCTATTTAGTAGTTTAGAGTAGGTTTCATTTAGTTTTATTTCTCAATGTTTATCTTTGTAATAATGCAGTTATGATCACAGGTGAGCACACCAAGAGAACCACAATATGAATGTTGTCAGAGAAGTCCACTTTAAATCTTTTTCTCTCTGCTTTTCGTTGAATATTTTTTTTCAAAAACGCAGTATCATCATGAAAATTTTAAATGGAAAGTAAAGAGATAAGTAAATTTGAACTATCAATTCAACCCTGACCCAAGGTGCCATGAGTAGGACTGCACTCATATTAATAAGGATTTTTCTGTTTTCTTTTAGTCTCTTTTATTTTTAATAATAATGCTTGGTCAAAGTAACATTTTATGCATCACTATACTAAGAAAAAAACTTGCTCACACATGAGATTTTATATGATTCAGTTTTTCCTTTATTTTACGGTGGGATGCTAGTAGATCCCAAAGCTCGGGTTTATCTTTGGCCAAAATTGTTTCTGAAAGTGTGTTTTTGCTATTTCAATTTTGTTTGTTTTGATATACTTCTGATTTTGAATCCCATTAATAAAATTTGATTCAGTTTGATGTGTGTTTGTTTTTTTTTGCTTTCTTTGATTGAACTTTCTTCTTGCGTGTGTTTTTGAATAATTATATTTATGATCAAAGAGCGATTGTCGAAGGAAGCATTCATTTCAAGACTTATGTTTTTGAAAGCAATTTGAAACAGTTCAAACAGTTTTTGATGTTAAGATTCAACTCAGATAATTGATTTTTAAGTCTGTTAAGTACTATGAAATCCTAAATGGTCTTTGTCAGAGTATTACCCCTGAAATGTGTCTAGATCTTTGGTAATTACGATTATCCTTAGAATTTTTACACCGTCCCTATTCTTAAAAGATCACTTTTAAGTGCTTTTCCATTCTCTAGATGATTTCTTAACTAAAATCTAAAATCTCTAAACCATGATAAAACTTCTAGTTTTGAAAGAAAATAAAATTAAAATAAAAATGATCAATTGTTCCCATGTATTGCAATTAACCTCCAGTATCACCCTGCTCTCTTTGTCATCAATAAATGTATAATTGTATTATTATTTAAAAGTGACATAAGAGGGTTGAAAACACTTATGTGTGGGAAGTGTGTGTAAACCAGTCGAGGTACTGAACAGGCTTGTTGACAACGAAGCAATGTCAGGTCGAAAGGTAGTAGGTATATGCTTTTAAATTAACTTTTATGAAAGAATAGATCATGTGGATACAACTATTGGATGTGATTAAAAAATTTGAGTGGGTTAAATGACATCCCTGTTGAGGCTATGGACGTCTGCTCGCAACAGTGGCTTTGTTAATGGTATTTAAGTCATTTTATAAACATCGTGACTCTTTGATTAAAACACAACTTCAGGTTATAATCCTCTATAAAAACATTCTTTTGTTCGTTTCTGATATTTTTCTATAAATCTGAGCTAGTCTTAACACTGTGTAATATTAAAGTGGATTTGTTTCAAACCAACTTAAAATTATATCCAAGTCTTATTCTTCTTCCCTGAGATGAAATCTTACCAGATCAGAGATAACTGCTTCACCGAGTAAGTCGCCATTTGTTGGGTTCCAACAACTCCCCCTATTTTTTTACAAAATTTAAAGGGCCCCCATTAGAATCTTGATAATTATAATGAGCTATAGAATCAATATTTTCAAATAGTTCCATACCTTGGCTTGCTTTGAGACAAACTTAATACATTTACTGTAGTATGAGACATTCATTATAGGAGTATATCTCAAAAGTTAGAAATGAGCATAGAAACCTCAATTTAAACAAAAAACATTAATTTTGATCAACCGTTTACTTTCGTTTAAATCATGATTATGTGTTCATTCTTTTGTTCATTAGCAAGTTTGATTATTTTGAATAATAGGTTCAATACTTCATCAAATAATATCTTGTTTGGTTTCTCATTTTCACAAAATCATTTGGTGGGATTAATTAATTAAATTATTTTTTCATTTTGCATCTCATTTCAAAATAATAATAATAATAATAAAAGAATTATCTATTATTTGTTTGATTTTGTGAAAACCCAAAATTAATATTTTTCTCCTCTCCATCAACTTGAAGCTTCTAGAATTTTAAGATCATATTTGAAAGGAAAATATAAACAATGTTTTTCTAGAACTTATAGTTAGTTTAAATTCATTTTTTATTTTATTATTCTAGATTTTGTTTTATTCACAATTTTTAGGTTATTAATTTAGGTTTCCTTTTGTTTCACAGGTTTATATTATCAGTTATTTTGTATGGATTAGATCATGGCATGATTTTATTATCTAAATACGTTTAAGATGATTGATCCCAAAATAATATTGGATTCCTGCAAATAAATTTATGAGCAACAACAAATAAAATATGGAAAAACATCAAGAACAGACAGATGATCTTGTGGGACTGATTGCAGCCAAACCGTGAGGAATCTAAAGAAACGGTTGAAAACCCATCTCCAAAATGGACCCATTTAGCTTACAAGCATGAATTTTCCCAAACAAATGCATGATTTGAGAGATGTTTGTGCCTCTTTATGAGGTAAATTTGAGGTGGCAAAAATTATTAGTGATGCCCAAACTGTTCATTCATTGTATAAATATATGAGCAAGTTCAAAGTCATAGAGATCCAAGAAAAAGAGGAGGATTTTTATCCTTTCTCTTTTGCATATTATTTCTTTTATAAACTTTTTTCTTTTCAAATGGAGTAACGGATGGTTGGAATCTTTGGGAGAATGGACAAGTATTTTCAAAGAAGAATATGGAATTCCAAGTTTCTTAATGACTTTTGTCCTGTGAGTAAAATAGTTTTATCTTCATTTCTTTGAATAATTGATTATGCATTAATTTAAATTAGCTTTAGTCAGTTTTGTCAATACATGGTTAATTGCTATCATTTATATATTAATTTTTTCAATCTTTAAGAGTCTATCATCCCAAAAATTCTTCTTAGACCATATGATGAACATATTTTGTTGAAACTTTATGAGAAAATAGTTTACTCTTTGGATTTCGTCCTATGTAGACTTTGCAGTTTTTTTTCATTGTCTTCTCATGTAATTTCTTGATGTGAAATGTTATCTGTGTTGAATTAGCTTTAGTCAATTCTGCACATAATATTTTAGATCATTTTTTTCTTTATGTTGTTCATTATATTTCGGTTTAGTTTATATCTGTGACTGATCATCTATTCAAGTATTTTGAGTTTAAATTTGATGTTATATAGTTGGTAACACCATTCATGAGAATTGTAATTTCCTTCATTTTCAGTTATTGGACATTTCAAGGTCACAAGATATACAAGTATTTGTCTTTTTGTCATTATAAACTCGCTCTAGAATATGAAATTCTTCCTTGAATTTCTTCAGGAAGTATTATGCTTGCTTTTTTCATAGGTTTACACTTGACACAGGTTAAGAGGAATACAATACAAAGAGATGAATTTAACTTAGTACTATTGATCAGTGAGAGGTTAGTAGGTGCATTGTTTTCTTTTATTCAGATTTGTTTATATATGAATGAGACTATGATTGCATTAATTATCTTTGATTGTTTCTGTGTCATTGTTTCAATTGTATTTGCTTAGTATTTATTAGTTTAAAATATTTAAACATTAAAAAAAACAAAAACATTTATGTTCTTACTTTATCTTATTTTGAAACATTATTATGAACATTCATTTTTGAAAGATTTCAAGTAAACCTCGTAAACTATATATAGATTGTTTATAATCATTTGTATATTCACATTTCTTTTTAATAAACATTAGTAAATAATATATCATTTGTTAGAATCATAGCATTAGATTAGTTTATTTCTTTTACTTTTTTTAGGACTTTAGTTGGATAACGGAGCCATTAAACCCGTCAGTTCAGATCATACCAAACGGTTTGGGTTAATTCAAAAACCCCGGTCTAGATCTAACCTTCTAGTTGACGGTGTGTCATTTACACCTGTCATAAATGGCGCTAGAAGGAGGGCCAAGGTAATTTTAATGATTAAATTCCTCACCCCTCAACCTATCATAATTCCAGATTTAACAATTTTTTCTTCTGTGTCATCTTGAAATACACTAGAAGGCATGCCAGACTGACAAGCTAGCCTTGCAAGAGTTTTTGTTTTGAATGTATTTAATTCCCTTTGGCTCCCCAAATCACTGTGTTGGAACACACTTTCCACTTCTCATTACATGATATTCCCAACGAGACAGTCTCTCACTTGTCCAAACTCACCTTTGATGGTGGGGGGGATGTATCTGCAAAACACCATTTAACAAGTTTTCATGTAAATGCATCAAACATGATATTTTTGATTTAAAGGTTTTATGCAAATTGTTCGCTTTTACCTTTAGGGGTCGGATTAAACATTGGTTTGAGTCTTTTCCATCATATCAAATTATTGATTAGTTTCAGTTTATAGATGAATTTTTAGATGCTTTTGAAAACTATGATTACAATTAATTATGTGAAGAATTTCAGACTTTACTAATCAATGACAATTCATCTCCAGAAGGCTTTTCAACAAGAATCCATCATGTTCTCTATAAATTTAATCTTGATGACATGCCATTTGTACTAAATATCCTCTATGATGCTTGCGTCCCTTTCATCTAGTCATATTCAATCATGAATGATGAATTGGTTACAAATCCTATCACTCAATTGCGAGAAGAATTTTGTTCACAGGATGAGAGCAATCCATCAGGAAACATTGAGCAAGAAAGGAAGGTAGAATCTATTGAAAATGTTCTCACTGACAATCAAATTGTTTTTTCCTATGAACCCTTGCATCTTCAATCCTCAACTATCATGGAAGGGGATTTTATTGTGGGTCTAGGTATATGTCCATCTTTTTCTAACTCTTGCTCCAATCAATACTTAGATTCAATTATTGAAAAACACTTAGGTGATGAAAATGATATTAAGCATTCTAACATTCCAATGAAATAGATTATAGATGTAGATCTACAATTGGAAGAAAAAACCTTAAACCTTCATCCACAAATCATACCTTATCCACATGAAAGATTAGATGTTTGTCATGAAAGTTTTGAATTGTCTATCATACAGGAGGCAAATTTAGATGATCGTATTATGTTGAAGAATTTATCACGAAAAGAGAGTGAAAGTATTAGGGCAAGTGAAGATAAATGTCTTGAGAATACCATTGTTAATTATCAGAGCTCAAGAGAATGCTTTCACGTGCTCATTTCTAATTCATTTTACTCTTTATATCCCAATCTCTTCTTAGATTCTGGTGTGTATGGTATTTTACCCACAGTATCGTACTTTTTTCCATCACAATCCAATCTTTTCGATATGTCAATATTTGGTGAAATTAATTTCAACCATAACGTTTATGAAGTCGGATTTGGTGCTCTTTCACTTTCGTCACTCGCATGGAAAAATGACATGTTGCAAGATGATTTTACACGATTTATTTTTGAAAGAGAGAATGCACTCATTCTTATGGAGATCAAATATTCTACATTGCATATTCATTCTTTGATTAGTTCCACATTTAATATTAATGCTTTACATTTTGAAACGATCAATCTCATCAAAGGAAGCATTCAAACCAACAATCTAATTGATGTCACGAATCCTCTTATGATGTGTTCCCCATTGATATATCAATTTCATCAAAGTCATAGTTTGCATCCTAATTTTTATGACAGGATCTTAGAATGGCTTGAAGATTCGTATCTGAAAAATCATCATAATAAAGATAAAGTTGTGCTTGCTTTATTTTTACCTAAATATCTAGGAAGTAACCATGACATGATTCTTTTAGATCCTTCATGTGATGAAATTGATGAACACTTGGAGAATTGTCAGGAGGATGGGGCAATTCGGTCTTGGCTGATGGTTATGTTAGGCCCCTATAATAATGACAAGTTTTACAAACTTACTTACACTCTTCCATGCCATTATAACCAATATCACGACAAGATTGCAGAATGGTTGGAGGATTCGTACATCAAGAAGTTTCAAAAGAATGGTAAGGTCATGTTTGTTTTTTTTTTAAATGAATATATCGAAGGTAAGCATGAAATATTTCTTTTTTATTTGCAAATACTACATTCTTTTATGCTGATTTTCAACTTTCTATGCCTTACAGGATTGAAGATGCTCTTGTGGTGGCACTGGAAATACGATTTTACTTAGCATTTTGATCTATTTAGTAGTTTAGAGTAGGTTTAGGAGTAGGTTTCCTTTAGTTTTATTTCTCAGTGTTTCTCTTTGTAATAATGTAGTTATGAACACAAGTGGGCACACCAAGAGAACCATAATATGAATGTTGTCAGGGAAGTCCACTTTAAATCTTTTTCTCTCTGCTTTTTGTTGAATATTTATTTTGAAAAACACAGTATCATCATGAAAATTTTAAATGGAAAGTAAAGAGATAAGTATATTTGACCTATCAATTCAACCCTGACCCAAGGTTCCATGAGTAGGACTGCACTCATATTAGTAAGGATTTTTCTATTTTCTTTTAGTCTCTTTTATTTTTAATAATAATGCTTGGTCAAAGTAACATCTTATGCATCACTATATTAAAAAAAGAACGTGCTCACACATGATATTTTATATGATTTAGTTCTTCCTTTATTTTACAATGGGATTCTAGTAGATCCCAAAGCTCGAGTTTATCTTTGGCCAAAATTGTTTTTGAAAGTGTCTTTTTGGTATTTCGATTTTGTTTGTTTTGATATACTTCTGATTTTGAATCCCATTAATAAAATCTGATTCAGTTTGTTGTGTTTTTGTTTTTTTTTGCTTTCTTTGATTGAACTTTCTTCTTGTCTATCTTTTTGAATAATTATATTTCTGATCAAAGAGTGATTGCCGAAGTAAGCATTCATTTAAAGACTTATGTTTTTGAAAGCAATTTGAAATAGTTTCTGATGTTAAGATTCAGCTTAGTAATTGATTTGTAAGTCAGTTAAGTACTATGAAATCATAAATGGTCTTTGTCAGAGTATTACCCCTGAAATGTGTCGAGATCTTTGGGAATTACGATTTGGAATGTACCTCAAATTTGTCATAATTTTTTTTATTTTTTATTTTTTATTTATTTTTATTTTTATTTTTTTTCTGTGATCATTAATTCCCAAATTTCTACATATCTGATTCCAATCTTGTTACATGGTGATTATACACTTATTCCTTCCACCATTAATACTTACCAAAATTCTTTATCAATGATAATTAAAAGACTTTATCTCATCTTAATCCTCAAGGGAGGGGACACCTCTAAACTCTAAAACACT
>ML781956.1:524903-569863 GCA_009831015.1 Picea engelmannii | reverse complement strand
CACACACACACACACACACACACACACACATATATATATATTACCAATTCCGATCGTGCTAGCAAGGCATACTATGAGAAGAGTATTAATGAATGAACCTCCTTCAATCCTTAAGTGACATATACATTTCCTCGAGTATAGGTGACAGAGAACTTAATGAACAATTGCTATCAAAGTGACCACCATTACGTGGAAGTGTCATAACTTGGAGACGGTAATTAAGGACCAGTTATTCATATTTCTCACTTAGGAATAACGGTCGTTCCCATCCGGACTAAATCTTGGCATGAGGCCTCTCTTTTCTTAATGAAATTCGATGAACATAACAAAAACCTAACTAAACTAGGAAAAAATTAAACGAAAATTTTGGATTGTCTGTCAATTCGATTTTTCATGGATTGAGGCAGGATTAATTTGGATACAGTCGAGATGGCATAATGACTCCTCTGCCAGAGCATTTAAGGTGTTCTAAATGCACCCCTCGGGACTATCATGAGTTTTAATGTGTCCCTCTGGAATTTCACCACTTTGCACTAATTATGGTATTGAGATATAGTCTTCCATTAAGCATCATTAGACTAGTAGATGGTTTCCCAGAGGCTACTGTCTTCATTTTGATACTGGCTTTGTGTATTCCTACGACTGTGGTTGAGGATACTCTGGTTATTAATTCTTCTCTGTATATCTCCAGTGCTTAAGTTGTTGACTCATTCTAGTGGAACATGCTTGGCAGACCACTACCCTTGGGGATCCGTTTTAAACAAGGTAAGAACATATGGTTAATAGTTTTGGGAACCCTCTGTATTATAACAAAATTCTAGGTATGGAAGGTAGTTTTTATTTGATTCTTTCGAAGTTAAGGTTGCTTTGGCAATACATAGTTTGGATATTAGTAATGGCTGTCCATTTCATGAGGTCTTTTGGTTTATCTTTCTTCGGTGTTCTGGCCTTCAAGCCCATAGGGATGACCTCTTACCTTATGCCGCTCTAAGTCCTTGAGTCTTTCTTTTAGTTGCATGACACGGCACCAGTCGACCCTCGAGTCGACGTCTTCTCATAGGATCATTCTTTATCTCCTTTGAGCCAGATTGGCTCTTTCGATTCCTTACTAGAATCTCCTTCGTATCGATCCACATGTCCTTTCGAAAGCTCCCCTGTGCAAAAAGAGCTAGGTGCGAGCTCCACCTTCTCCATGTGACCACAGTGCTATGACCAAGGCCTAATCCAGAAGGCGCTTGTCACAACTTGCCACTCACGAGTTCATGAGTTGAAACTCCCAACTCTTCCTTCCCAATATTGCGATACCCGAAATGTCGATATGAGTATGGATCCTCCCCTTGTCATCACCTTCTACGCGTGACTGCCGGCTAGGCTTAATTCTAGCACTTTTCTCAACTCACCACTTCATAAGTCAAAGGGTTGAACTCTCATTCCCTTATCTTGCGAGTCCCCGAGACGAAAGAATTCAATGGGGTGTTGACTCCTTCCACTAGGCGACGTGTGTCTGCCTGTCTATCACCCGGGCCTGCCTTGTGGTTCTGCCATGTGTCCCTTGTGCCCAGCTCTGGCACTTTGCGACTTCTGATGTCAAAACTCCTACCTCTACAACTTTCGAACCCCAAATTGTCGAAACTCCAATACGCTTGGAAAAGGTTGACTTTTCAACAACTCCTCGCTATACCGAGAATTCAGATCTTGTGACTTCCTGCATCCAGATGCAAAGTCCTCAACTCTCTAACATCCGAACCCCAAAATGGTCAACAAGGTTGACTCTGCTACTTGACAAGATCATGGCACGTGTCCACTTCGGCCACTTTCTACTTCTGATGTAGACTCCTGCCACTTGTCACTCTTTTGGAATTTCATGACTTCGCTCCCAAAATGTTGCCTCCTTTGTATCCTGACACTCGAAGTGCCAAGATCCCAAACTCCTCGTTACTCCCTATCGCAACTCGTGACTTCACGATTCTCGAGACAAAAGTCTCAACCTCCTATCCTCTGAACTGTCGAGATGTCGAATTTCGACGCATTATAAATGAGGGTCCCACAACGAAAGTTCTTTCCCTATCGGGACTTCACCTTTCGCGATATCGTGAATCTCGATGCAAGGGTTTCAACCCTTCAACTCACGAATCCACGAAATGAGAGTTCGCGAGTGATCTAACGACCCTTGTTGGCTTGGATCCTACGATTCTATTTCCCCTAAAATTCAACTTGAAAATAGGCTTACCATAACTCCCCTGCTCCTCTGCAAGATCTGACGGCTCTTGGGACTTCACGAATTCTCCACGGAGAATTTCGACCGTCCAATTCCTCCTTAACAACTCCTGCGAAATGAACAAGCTATTCCTTCATGGAACTTGTCCACCTTCAAAACAACTTTGCTACGCCTCCTTCCAACAATTCAAGGAACTAACCCTCTTGAGATTTTCTTCAACAACTTTGAAGAATCTATCCCTCCTAAACTTGTTTGAAAAATCCTCAAGTCCTTTGAGGATGATTCCTATGCGCATTCCTTGCGGAACTTCTTCAAATATTCTTTAGTATTTGAACCTCTTTGACTATATTCACTCCTTGCAATAACAGTCTTTCAACAACTCCCTCAGGTTGTAAACTCTGAGACTCTACTCGGTCTGTGCACACCTTTCACGGCTCCTGTGCTTAACTTGCACTTATGAGAGAATGAGAACAATATTATCCCTCCTCAACTTTCAAAGATAAAACTATGAACCCTTGTCAATGCACTCCTTGCAGACAAACTCCACTGCACTCCTTGCAGGAAAACTCTTGCTCAGACAGAAAAACAATTGAAACTCATTCCTTACTCTCTCTCTCTCAGATTTCAAACATTCAACAAGAAATCATTCATACATAGCGTAACAGCGAATGCATAACAGAAAGAGTAAAATAGCTATAAGCATAGAATTCAACATGCATACATAGAGAATATCATAACACCATAAGTTTGAATCAAAGCTTCATGTATTAATTCAGGACTTCTGTACATGGGTGTTTTCAACACGGCTCTCTGCTCTTTGCTCTCTCTTGCAATATTTGAATGTAATTCATCATAATGTTACAACCAACAATGAGGGTGTCTATATTGGGTTTCTCTCCGCTCTTGAAACTATCAAATCTAAGAATTTAAAGCTACCTACCTATATTAACTATGCATAAATGCCTCTTAATCTTTCAGATGAGAGCGGGATGCTCAAGGTCTAATTACAATCAGGGAGTATGCCCCTTCTTGATTGTCTCATTTAAGTTTGGTGCACCCCACTTCAAAATTAATTTGAACACTTTTTTCTGATCATGTGTCAAAATGCGCTGGCGTTGCTCGCGCTCGCTTGCTGCTGAAGATGCTCCTGCATCATACTCCCTCGCTTGAAATTTTCTTGGGCTCCTGTCCATGAGCTCTCGCACGGTCTATCCATGCTTCTATATTTCGGCTTCATTTTCCCAGCTTGCATCTTCAACCGGATATCCCTTCCACTTGACCAAGTATTCAAAATATTCCTTTCGCCTGGTCCTTTTACTAACTCTTTTGTCCAGTAGGCTTTCCATTTGTGGTTTCTCTGCAACTGGAATCTGTTTTGTCCATTAAACCTCTGGTTTTTCATTACCTACTCCCGCTTCCTCATCTTTATAAGGGTACAAATATAATATGCTGAATATTGGAGAAATTCCGATCCCATCGGGTAATTCAATCTCATAAGCATTTGTCCCAAATTTTCTTAGGATCTTGCACGGTCCAATTTTCTTCATTTTCAGTTTATTATATGTCCCCCTTGGGAACATTTCCTTTCTCCAGTGTGAAAGAATCAAATCACCAACTTTGAATTGAAGTTCTCTCCTATGTTGATCTGCTCTTCGCTTATACTCTTGGCTCGAGTTTTGCAATCACTCCCTAACTTGGTTATGAAGCTCCTTCATCGCTTCTGCGAAATCCTTTGCACTAGCACTTCCAGTCATAGTCTATTCTGAATCTCTCAATTCAGAAACTCCTCTTGGCTGCATGCCATAAACCATTTGGAACAGACTCTAACCTGTGCTTCTATTTAGTGAGTCGTTATATGCAAATTCCGCCTGTGGCAGAATGTTGTCCCACTGGTTGTGATGTTCAGTCACCAAAATTCTTAGCAAGTCTCCCAAACTTCTATTCACAACTTCTATCTGTCCATCCATCTGAGGATGATAAGCTAAAGTGAACGACAATTTTGTTCCCAACTTTTTCCATAAGGTTCTCCAAAAGTGTTGATGCAGGAGCATCACCAACAACAAGCGAGCGTGGGACAAAAATATGTTTGAAATGTTTTGAAGTTCGATACGTCAAACATAAATGAAACAATTAAGAAAGGGTGTACTTATAGATTGTAATCATACTTTGAGCATCCCACTCTCGTCTGAAGGACTAAGAGGCATTTATGCTAGTTAATGTAAGTAGGTAGCTTTGAATTCTTGGATTAGACAGTTTTAGGAGCCAGAGGGAAAACGGATATAGACACCCTCACTTGTACCATTGTAACATTAGAAAGAGCAACATAATCAATCAAGAGAGCAGAGAGTTGTAGTTGAAGACACCCATGTGAAGAGATTTGAATTAATAGAAAGAACTTCGATTCAAATTCATGGTTTCGTGTTGTTCTCTGTGTATGCATGTTGAATGTTATGCTCATGGATGTTTACTTTCTATTATACATTTGCTTTATGTGCTATGTATATTATTTCATGCTTTGTGTTTGAAGTCTGAGAGAGAGTAAGGAATGAGTTTCAATTGTTTCTTTATCTGAGCAAGAGTTCCTACAAGGAGTGCAGTGAAGTTGTCTGCAAGGAGTGCGTCGACAAGAATTCAGAGTTTTATCTCTGAAAGCTCAGGAGGGTTAACGTTGTTCTTATTCTCATAGAAGTGCGTAGGATGAGTGAAGTCTCAAAGTTACAACCTGAGCGAGATTGTTGAAGAACTGTCGCAAGGAGTGCGTGCAGGAGTCTTCATGGAGAATCAAGTTGTCGAAGAGAAAGCCAAGAAGAATTAGTGCCTTAAAGCGTTGAAAGGAGGCATAGTGAAGTTGTTTTGTAGAAGCAGATAAGTTCTAGTGAAGAACACTTTGTTCATTTCGCAGGAGTTGTCAAGGAATCTTTGGACGATCGAAATTCTCCGTGGAGAATTTGCGAAGTCCTGAGGGTCATCAGATATTGTAGAGGAGCAAAAAAGTTACGGTGGGTGTTTTTCTACATTGAAGCTCAGAAGAAATCAGACCATAGGATCTAAACCAACACGGGTCGTTGGATAACTCATGAAATCTCATTTCGGGGTTTTGTGAGTTGGGAGACTGTAAGTCTTGCCTCAAGATTCGTGAGGTCACGAAAGGTGAGGTTGCGAAATAGTGAAAGAATCTGAGTCATTTGCTGGAAGGAGGACACGTTTCACAAGACCCTCCCTATTGGGGATTCAGACATCAAGGCTCAGAGAAGGAAGTCCTTCAACTCCATGAAAGGTGAAGTCGCGAGAAGATTAGGAACGTCCATCTGAGAGTGGACAGGTGGCACACTCGCCAACCCAGAGATCAAACTTTCATTAACCATTTTGGGGTTTCGTGGGTTGAAGATCTGAAGGCTTAGCATAAGGATTCACGAAGTTGTGAAGTCCAAAATTCCAAAAGGCGGGAAGTTCCATTGTGGGACCCGCGTTGATGACGTGTCAAAATTCGTCATTTCGACATATCGGAGGATAGGAGGTCAATACTTTTGTCCCGAAAGTCCCGAAGTCATGAGTAGCAAAGTTGTGAGAGAACCACAACCGTCCATTGGAAGAGGACAGGTGGCAGAGATCAAAGGGTCTCGCGAACTCGGAGGTTCGCAGGGTGAGAGCCCAAGAGCTGGGTTCTCCAAGAAGTGAAGTCGTGAAGTTGTGAAGTGCCGAATCCGAGCATGAGGGACACATGGTAGAAACACAAAGGTGGGCCCGAAAAGTAGACCAATGGACACACATCACCTAGTGAAGGAGTCAACACCCCATTGACCTCTCGCGTCTCGGGGATTCGCAATATAAGAGCATGAGAGATCGATGTCGAACCTTGCGAAGTCACGAGTAGCGAGAACGCGAGGAGAAAAGTCAACATTACCTCTTGGGGGTTCGTAAGATAAGGGGATGGAAGTCCAACCTTTTGACTTGTGAAGTGGCAAAAGGCGAGAAGCGCTAGTGGGAAGCCTAGCCGGTGGTCACATGCGGAGGGCGCTAACAGAGGAAGAGCTATACCAATTTCATGATCTTGGGTATCACAATATTGGAGAGGAAGAGTTGGGAGTCACAACTCATGAGCTCGCGAGATTGCGTGTTGCGAGAAGGACCTATGGATCGATTTGACAGGAGATTTCAGCAAGGAATCTAAAGAGCCAATTCGCCTTGAGGGAGATAAAGAATGATCCTGTAAGTGGATTCTGGCCCAAGGGTCAGGGAGGTCTACGTTAGTTGGATTTAGAATAGACTGCGACTAGAAGTGCTAGTGCAGAAGAATTTGTAGAAGCGATGAAGGAACTTCACATCCAGGCGATGGAGCGATTGCAAAACTCGAGCCAAGAGTATAAGCTCAAAGCAGATTAACACAGGAGACAACTTCAATTTGAGGTTGGTGATTTGATTTTGGCACATCTAAGAAGGGAAATATTCCTGAAGGGGACATATAACAAACTGAAGATGAAGAAGATCAGACCATGTAAGGTCTTGAAGAAATTTGGGGAAAATGCTTATGAGATTGAATTACCAGATGGGATCGGAATTTCTCCGATATTCTCCCATACAAAGTTGAGGAAGCAGAAACAGGTAATGAACAACCAGAGGTTCATTGGACTAAACAGATGTTAGTTTCAAAAAATCCATAGATGGAAAGCATACTAGACAAAAGAGTTAGCAAAAGGACCAGAAGAAAGGAATATTTTGAATATTTGGTCAAGTGGAAGGGACATCTAGTTGAATATGCCAACTGGGAGAATGAAGCAGAGATCCAGAAGCATGGATAGACCATGCAAGAGCTCATGCACAGGAGCCCATAAAAATTTTCAAGCGAGGCAGTATGATGCAGGAGCATCGCCAACAACAAGCGAGCGCGGGACAAAATGGAAATGCATTTTGGCACATGATAAATTTGTTTGAAATGTTTTGAAGTTTGATACGTCAAACATAAATGAAACAATTAATAAAGGGCATACTTATAGATTGTAATTAGACTTTGAGTGTCCCTCTCTCGTCTTAAGGACTAAGAGGCATTTATGCTAGTTAATGTAAGTAGGTAGTTTTGAATTCTTGGATTAGACAGTTTTAGGAGCCGAAGGGAAAACGGATATAGAAACCCTCACTTGTATCATTTTAACATTAGCAAGAGCAGCATAATCAATCAAGAAAGAAGAGAGCTCTAGTTGAAGACACCCATGTACAAAGATTTGAATTAATAGAAGGAACTTCGATTCAAATTCATGGTGTCGTGTTGTTTTCTGTGTATGCATGTTGAATGTTATTCTCATGGATGTTTACTTTCTATTATATATTTTATTTATGTGTTGTGTATATGATTTCATGCTTTGTGTTTGAATTCTGAGAGAGAGTAAGGAATGAGTTTCAATTGTTTCTCTATCTGAGCTAGAGTTCCTGCAAGGAGTGCAGTGAAGTTGTCTGCAAGGAGTGCGTCGACAAGAATTCAGAATTTTATCTCTGAAAGCTCAGGAGGGTTAACATTGTTCTCATTCTCACAAAAGTGCAAGTTGAGCACAAGAGCTGTGCAAGGAGTGCACAGGCCAAGTGAAGTCTCAGAGTTACAACCTGAGCGAGATTGTTGAAAAACTGTCGCAAGGAGTGCGTGCAGGAGTCTTCGTGAAGACTCGAGTTGTCGAAGAGAAACCCAAGAAGAATTAGTGCCTTAAAGTGTTGAAAGGGGGCATAGTGAAGTTGTTTTGTAGAAGCAAATAAGTTTCAGCGAAGAACACTTTGTTCATTTCGCAGGAGTTGTCAAGGAAGCTTTAGACAATCGAAATTCTCCGTGGAGAAATCACGAAGTCCCAAGGGCCATCAGATATTACAGAGGAGCAAGAAAGTTACGGTGGTTGTTTTTCTATGTTGAAGCTCAGAATAAATCGGATCGTAGGATCTTAACCAACAGGGGCCGTTGGATAACTCACGAAATCTCATTTCGGTGTTTCGCGAGTTGGGAGACTATAAGTCTTGCCTCAAGATTCGCGAGGTCGTGAAAGGCGAGGTTGGGAAATAATGAAAGAACTTGAGACATTCGTTGGAAGGAGGAAATGTGTCACGAGATCCTCCCTATCAGGGATTCGGACATCGGGTCTCAGAGAAGGAATTCCTTCAACTCTGCAAAAAGTGAAGTCGCGAGAAGATCAGGAACGTCCATCTGAGAGCGGATAGGTGGCACACTCGCCAACCTGGAGGTCAAACTTTCATTGACCATTTCAGGGTTTCGTGGGTTGAAGAGCTGAAGGCTTAGCATCAGGATTTACTAAGTCGTGAAGTCCGAAATTCCAAAAGGTGGGAAGTTTCGTTGTGGGACCCGCATTGATGATATGTCGAAATTCATCATTTCAGCATATCGGAGGATAAGAGGTCAAGACTTTTGTCCTGAAAGTCCTGAAGTCGTGAGTAGCGAAGTCATGAGAGAACCATAGTTATCCATTGGAGGAGGACAGGTGGCAGAGATAAAAGGATCTCACAAACTCAGAGGTTCACAGGGGGAGAGCCCAAGAGCTGGGTGCTCCAAGAAGTGAAGTAGTGAAGTTGTGAAGTGCCGAAGCTGGGCATGAGGGACACATGATAGAATCACAAAGGTGGGCCCATAAAGTAGACCGGTGGACACACGTCACCTAGTGAAGGAGTCAACATCCCATTAACCTCTGGTGTCTCGGGGATTCGCGAGATAAGAGAATGAGAACTCAACGTCGAACCTTGTGAAGTCACAAGTTGCGAGAATGCAAGGAGAAAAGTAAACATTGCCTCTTGGGGGTTCGTAAGATAAGGGGATAGAAGTAAAACCTTTTGACTTGCGAAGTGGTGAAAGGCGAGAAGCGCTAGTGGAAAGCCTAGCCGGTGGTCACGCACGGAGGTCTTTAATAGAGGAAGAGCTATACCAATTTTGTGATCTCAGGTATCATGAGATTGGAAAGGAAGAGTCAAGAGTCACGACTCGCGAGCTCGTGAGATTGCAAGTTGTGAGAAGGACCTATGGATCGATTTGATAGGCGATTTTAGCAGGGAATCTAAAGAGCCAATTCAGCTTGAGGGAGATAAAGAATAATCCTATAAGAGGATTCTGGCCTGAGGGTCGGGGAGGTCTGCGTCAAGTGTCCCACAAACTTGGTGTCTCGATCTGAAACTATGCTCCTTGGAAAGCCGTGAAGTCAAATGACTTCTTTGAAAAAAAGATTCACAATGTCAGTTGCGCCACTAGTTTTCTGACATGGTATAAAATGTGCCATCTTAGAAAATCTGTCCACCACTACAAAGATCGAGTCGAACCCTCTTTGTGTTATTGGCATCCCCAATATGAATTCCACTCTTACTGCATCCCACGGCCTCTCAGGTATGGGTAATGGTTGATATAAGCCTGCATTCTTCCTCTTTCCTTTTGAATGCTGACAAATTCTACATCTGTCCATGAATATTTTGATGTCTTCTCTCATTCCTAGCCAAAAATATGTCTCATTTAACTTTGAGAACTTCTTGTCATTACCGAAATGTCCAGCCAATCCTCCACTATCTTCCTCCTTTAGTAAATTCTCCCTCATGGAGCATTTTGGAATACAAAGTTGATTACCCTTAAATAGTAATCCTTCCTGGATCATGTATTATGTCCATTGACTCCTGTCCCTGAGAATTGGATTCTCAGTTGCTTCATACGCCTCTTTAAAATCTGGATCATCTGTGTACATTTCCTTGAGGTTATCAAAACCCAAACTTTTGACTCTGAACTCCTACAATAGAAAACATTTCTTGCTCAAAGCATCAACAACTTTGTTAGCAGTTCCAAAAATATGCTTGATTACAAAAGTAAAGTTCTGCATGTATTCAACTCATTTAACATGTCTTTGATTCAACTTCTCCTGTTGAGTCACAAATTGCAAAGCATGATTGTCATTGTATAAGACAAACTCCTTAGGAATTAAATAGTGTCTCCATTTCTTCAATGCCTGAGTAATAGCATAGAAATCCTTGTCATATGTGGAGAATTTTATTTTGGGTTCGTTCAACTTCTCACTGAAGTATGCTATTGGTCTGTCTTCTTGGCTCAAGACTGCCCCTATTGCAAATCCACTTGCATCACATTTTACATGAAATGTCTTTTTGAAATCCGGCAACACCAGAATTGGTTGTTCCATGATTTTCCTTTTCAACAAATTGAAGCTTTTCTCATCTTCTTCTATCCAATGAAAAGACTCGTGTCTCTTATTCACTGTTTCCATCATCAATGCACTAATTCCATTGAAATTCCTAATGAAATTCCTATAGAAACTAGCCAATCTGTGAAAACTTTGAACCTCAAATATACTCTTCGGTGATGGCCAATTCTTAATTACCTCCACCTTATTTGGATCCATCCTCAACTTATCTGTAGAAATAACAAACCCCAAATAAATGAGCTCTGTCTTCATGAATGAGGATTTCTTCATTTATCAACAACTTCTCTTGCTGTAACCTCTTCATCACTGTAGCCAAATGTTTCAGCTGCTCTACCTCTGTTTTACTGAAAATCAATATGTCATCAAGATACACAATGACAAATTTTCTGATGAAATCCTTTAGGACTTCATTCATCAATCTCATGAAAGTGCTCGACAGGTTTGTTAGACAAAACGACATGACACCATTCATACAACCCTTCATTGGTCTTGAATGTTGTCTTCCATTCATCTCCTTCTCTCATACGAATTTGGTGATAACCACTCTTCAAATCAACCTTTGAAAAAAGTTTGGCCCCACTCAAACAATCCATCAAATCATCCATCCTTGGCAATGGAAATTTGTACCTGATGGTTATCTTGTTGCTTTCCCTCGAGTTAGTACACATCCTCCAGCCTCTATCTTTCTTCAGACTAAGCACTATTGGAACAACACACGAACTCAAGCTTTCTCTAACCAAACCCTTTTCCATCAAATCTTGGACTTGTCTTTTGACCTCTTCATTCTCCTGCAGCATTAATCTATACACTGCTTTGTTTGGTAAACTAGCTCCAGGTATGAGTTCAATGTGATGAATTACACTTCTAATCGGTGGCAACGAACAAGGTAGTTCATCCACTACTATGTCAGCAAACTCCTCCAACAGTTTCTGAACCTCTTCCAGTAAATCATCTACCCTTGTACTAGTTAAAACTATTTTAGGTTTCCTGACCACAATGAATTGTGGTTCCTCCTTATTCTTAACCTCCATAAGAAGTTCCTTCCCACTCATGAGAAGTACAACGTTGCTTACTTTAGGTTTTACTTCCTTGTCCTTATTGGCAACAACATGTGAGTTCTCCCATTTTTTTCTAGGGTGTATGTGTTCTTCCTCCCATCATGAATCACATTCCTATCATACTTCCATGGTCTACCCAGCAATAGATGACAAACATCCATGGGAATAACATCATAGAGTATTTCATCTTTATACCCTCCTATTTTAAATTCAACTAAACATTATTTAGTGACATTTACCTGATGTCCTTTTTGTAACCACGAAACTCTATATGGGCTTGGATGTTCAATCATCTCCAGCTCCAACTTTTCTACCATCTCTGTAGAAATGAGATTATTTGTGCTACCACTATCCATGATGACCTTGCATGCCCAATCTTTGGTCTTGCAAGTGGTCCGAAAAAGTCTGTTCCTTTGGACCGAACTCTCTACCTCCTTCTCTGGTGTTAAGAGAACTTTTCTCACCATTAGTGATCTTCCACCTTCAATGTCCTCTACCTCAACATTTCTTCCTTGCACTTCTACAATGTGGGTCTCACCACCTTCTTTCTTCTTATCTGGACATTCATAATACTTATGTCCATTTTTTCTGCATGTGAAGCATTTCACCACTCCACCTCTTCCTCTTCCTCTACCTCTAGCACAAGGAAAAGTGTTGTTATCAGCATATTGTCCCCTCTGTGAACTTCCACCTCTCTCAGTCTGAGTCTAAGGTTTCTTCCAGTCTCCTTTTTGGTTACTGATTTCTAATCTAGGCAACTGATTTGCCTCTTGCTTGACTTCTTCCTCGATCTCTTTGACCTTGCTTTCAACTCAACTTCTCTTCAGCTTTTAGAGCCATCTAATAAGAATCTTCCACCGTTCGGATGGTCATCAAGATCATCTCATCCTCAATGTCGTATTGTATACCATTCATATATCTAGCAACTTTTTCATCATCGCTTTCCCAATGACCTGCTCTGATGTTTAACTTGTAGAATTCTTTAGTGTACTCCTTCACTGACATCAGTTTCTGTCTCAAATTTTGCATTCTCCGGAATAGAGAAATTTGATAATCTTTGGGTATGAATTTCGCCTTCATCTTCACGACCATTCTATCCCAACTCTTGATCTTCTACTTGCCTTTGTAGCATCTGTCAGCTTGTAGTTCATCCCACCACAATGTTGCATGTCCTTTTAGTCTTGTGATAGCATGTTTGACCTTTTTGTATTCCTTGACATCTTCATAGTCAAAATATGTGTTCAGAGCTCTAATCCAGTCTAGAAGCTCCTCAACATCCAGGTTTCCCTCATATACTAGAATGTCCATTTTTTCCCTAGCACCCATTCTTGCAACAGCCTATTCAGGCGTTCATTTTCTGCATCTTCTGTTGCAACTTCTTCTCCTTCATGTCCAGCTTCATCTTCACTTTCAGATTCATTGACATCTCCAACACTAGTTGTGCACCTCTATTTTATTTCCATGTCCATCAGTATGGTGCGTATGTCATGGATCTCTCTATCCATGGGTGGATTTGGCACCTACCTACCCCTTTCTCTTGGCATTTCCCTTTCCTCTGGTGGATCGGGTGTTTGCCTGTCCCTTCTTCTTGGCGGCATGGCTATAAAATGTTTTGTGCTCTTGCTACGACAACCAATGTGTACCAGAGTACTCTTTCTCTCCTTCTCACTTTCCTTGTCTGAAGTATACAAACAGAGTCAAGATCTGATACCAAAACTGACGCAGGACCAGTCGGCCGTCGGGCCAACATCCACTCATAGGATCGTTCTTTGTCTCCTTTGAGCTGGATCGGCTCTTTCAATTCCTTACTGGAATCTCGTTCCTATTGATCCACAGGTCCTTTTGGGAGCTCCCCTATGTGAATAACACTAGGTGCGAGCTCCACCTTCTCCATGCGACCATAGCGCTATGACCAAGGCCTAATCTAGAAGGCGCCTGTCGCAACTTGCCACTTGCGAGTTCGTGAGTTGAAACTCCTGACTCTTCCTTCCCAATCTTGCAATACCCGAAATTTCGATACAGGTATGGCTCCTCCCCTTGTCAGTGCCTTCTATGTGTGACCACTAGCTAGGCTTAATGCTAGCACCCTTTGCAACTTGCCACTTCGCAAGTTGAAGGGTTGAACTCTCATTCTCTTATGTCACGAATCCCCAAGACACGAGAAGTTAATAGGGTGTTTACTCCTTCCACTAGGCAACGCGTGTTCACCTGTCTATTACCTAGGCCCACCTGGTGGTTCTGCCACATGTCCCTCGTGCCCAGCTTCAACACTTCATGACTTCTGATGTTGAAACTCCTACCTCTACGACTTCCAAACCCCAAATTTTTGAAACTCCAATACAATCAGAAAAGGTTGACTTTTCAACGGATCCTCGCTATACCGAGAATTCGAATCTCGTGACCTCACGCATCCAAATGCAAAGTCCTCAACTCTCTAACCTCTAAACCCTGAAATGGTCAACAAGGTTGACTCTGCTACTTGACAAGATCACGCCACGTGTCCACTTCAACCACTTCCTACTTCTGACGTAGACTCCTGCCACTTGTCACTCTTTCAGACTTTCGCAACTTCTCTCCCAAAATGCTACCTCCTTTGTATCCTGACACTTGAAGTTCCGAGATCTCGAATTCCTTGTTACTCCCTATCATAAATCGTGACTTCGGGATTCTCGAGACAAAAGTCTCGACCTCCTATCCTCCGAACTATCGAGATGCCGAATTTTGTCGCGTTATAAATGAGGGTCCCACAAAATAAATTCTCGCCTTGTCGGGACTTCACCTTTTGCGATCTAGCGAATCCCGATGCAAGGGTTTCGACCCTTCAACTCATGAATTCATGAAATGAGAGTTCGTGAGTGATCCAACGACCCTTGTTGGCTTGGATCCTACAACTCTATTTCCCCTAAACTTCAACTTGAAAATAGGCTTACCGTAACTCCCCTGCTCCTTTGCAAGATTTGACGGCTCTTGGGCCTTCACGAATTCTCCACGGAGAATTTCGACCATCCAATTCCTCCTTGACAAGTCCTGCAAAATGAACAAGGTATTCCTTCACGGAACTTGTCCACCTACAAAAAAACTTTGCTATGCCTCCTTCCAACACTTCAAGGCACTAGCCCTCTTGAGCTTTTCTTCGACAACTTCAAAGACTCTACCCCTCTTGAAATTGTTTGAAAAATCCTCAAGTCCTTTCGGGATGATTCCTGCGCGCACTCCTTGTTACACCTCAAAATCACTCAACTGGATAAGTGTCGCACATGCCTCTCACTTGTCGCAAGTGTCGCAAACGTTGTTAAATCATCCTATCACAATGACGACACTAAAGGGGTACTTGAAACATCTCATGTACTTGGTTTGAAGGAAGAAACTGGTTCACTGAAGACAAACATCTTTTAGCACCTAAGAGGGCTTCTTAATCAAGATTTTGGAAGGGGAACGCTCCCCTAAAACTGCCTGAGGAGCGCTGGTGCCCCTCTACCATGCTTCAGAAGTGTTGTAGCGCTTCTCCACCCCTTTGCAGAAGCACTGCTCAGATTTGAAGCGCTAACACTTCCCTTGACCTTCTCTGGAGCGTTCTAGCGCTCTGATACCCCTTCTGAGGGAGCGCTCTCCATTCTGGGTAAATGGTTAGCCCGGTGAGAAGAATAAGGGGAGAATCATTCAAGTTTGGGAGGCACTTGAAATCGAATTCTTGGTTTTGTCAAAAGATATCTGATCCAAGGAGGAGGTTCCCAACTGGTTCTAAACATAACTCAAGTGGTTAGGCCCTTCCCAACCTATATAAGCAAGCTCCATGGTGATGAAGAGGGGGAAGAATTGAGCCTATGGAACTTATGATCTTGGAGGAAACTTATAGTCATCCAAAGGAGAGCAATCATTGAAGCTACTGTCATCCAGGTTGTGGATCTTTTAGGCAAGGGTTAGACGAAGAGGACTTGACGAAGATGTCACATTCGCATCTACGACTGTAAGCATTGCTATCGTCATTCTCATTAATATGACAAGATTGGCCTATTTCTTTCTAGTTTGTGTCTAATGTTACATGAACTTATCATTTATTGATAGATCTGTTTTCAAGCTAATGTCAGTAGAGTAGGAAGTTGTCGTATATTGTTTTGTCCACATACCTCAATGAGGAGCAAAAGGATTGGAGTGCAACTCGGAGCGTGCAAGGACAAACATCGATTAAGAGGTACTTCTATCATCCTTCCTTCTCATGCATTAGGCTTAGATAGATTTTTTCTTCTGTTGCTTGGTACGCTTTAGGTTGTCCACAACTTGCACCGGTTACACAGAATCTGCTAGCTTTTAACAGAGGAACTAGTCAACCTTTAGGGAGCCTTCCTCAGTTTCCTATAACTTTGGGAGGGAAAACTGTCTTTATTGATGTCATGGTAGTCCGAGACCCCTTGGATTTCTCTTTACTCCTTGGGAGAGATTATGTCTATGCCATGAAAGCTATTGTATCCACTCTTTTTCGTGTGATATTTTTCCCTCATGATGGAAGAATTGTGACTATTGATCAACTTTCATGCATCGGCCCTGACTGGGTTACCTCCCTAAGTGGTTCTTATATGCAGACAGTATCACCCTCGCTGCATGTCAATTATGTGGCATTGTCTCCCATGACCTCAACTTCCGACGATTTGGATCCGGTAGTTGACATGGTCATCTCCTTGGTAGGGTTACTGGAGCCTGATCTCCTTACTCCTATCATGACCCTTGACATGTGTTCCTTCCAGAGTGATTTTCTTCCATCCAGCGAAGATCTCTTGGAAGCCATGACCGAGTTTTGTCCCTTGACATGGTATCCTTCCAGAGCATTATCCTCGTGGAATCCATGATCAAGAAGAAACCACGAGCATAGTTTCTCTTCTATGTGGCAAGCTCGTTAAAAAATGAAACAGAGGCCACTAGCTTTCATGCTGGGGGCATCATGAGCATAGTTTTCCTCTTTGTAGCAAGCTCGTTAAAAAATGAAACAACTATCTAGGGGTCGAACCTAGAACCTTGAGCATAGTTATTTTCCTGTGTCAAGGTCATTAAAAAATGAAACAATCACCTTTCCCTTCGAGTTGATTCTTTCGTCAGATCTCGTAGATGTCGAGTTGAGTCTTTCGTTAGGTCTCATTTTTTAACCTTCATTTCATCCACCTGTATCCTTTTTCTCCATCTAGCACAGAAATTGCTGACAATCTCAAAGTCGATGAATGAATTGAAGCTTGGGGGGCATGTCTCCAGCCTTTGATGATCATTCTGGAGTCAAGCCACCAGCTTTCAAGATGGGGGCATACCGAGCTTAGTCTTTGTTCTTTCTCGTGCTCGTAAATACATGAGAATGCAATCGGGTAAAGTTTTATCTCTTTTTCGGACCCGTATGGATACGAACACACGAAAAAGGAACCCCCCTGGAGTCTCCTTTAAACCCTTTTCATACTCTCTAAATATGAAAAGATTGTCGAGTGACCTTGCTTCCTTTCACGCTCGTTAAAAGGTTAGAAAGGGCGTCTGTCGAGCGGTAGTTTAACCCTTTTTCAGTCTCGATGGACTACTATACGAAAAAGGAACTGAGAGAGTTCTCTTTTAAGTGTTTTTCAAAACTCTATAATCCCGAAAAACCTTCGAGTTTTTTGTATTTGGACTCGTTAAAGCACACATCAACAGACCCATATGGGACTGAACCCTTACTTCTTCCAGTTCATTAAACAAAGGAAGAGGAACTTATTGAAGGTAAGTTATATCGAGCACGTGTTATCCTCCTCGAGCTCATTAAACTAGAAAGAGGTACTCATCTATCTGGATGGGGGAAAAATTGAAAGGAACAAGCCAAGCAGTCTCTTGAGAACGCCACCTAGCACTTCTTAGAGTCACCCTTGAACACGACACTTTGTCATTTATCCATGTCATAATCCGCTGAACCTCTGCACTAAGACAATATTTGAGTTTCCTTTCACTCCCTTGGGTCACCCGACGCAAGTCACAATATCCATTGCATAATTTTGGTCCATGCCACGTTTTGCTGTCGTGCCTCAGTGTTCAAGGGAAGTATCCACCTCGAGAGTCAGCCATCCCTAATATCTTGCCTCAAAACCTGTGTTAGTCCATGTCCATTTGATCTACCAATTACATCTCTATGTACGTTTCGTGTCGTTGATGGGGGATACATCAAGGCCCTCCATCGACGAGTCTATCCCTGTCGACTCCAACACATTATCCAGGAATTAGACTTAGAAACCAGTTAGTACTTTGGGACCTGCATGCCTCAAAGGCAGGCCTCCTCACATTCGACAGTGGGTTTACATCATTGACCCCTGATCGAATGATTCCACGAGTGTTCGACCTCAGCTCATCTGTTCACATTCGCTGGAATGTACTAGGGTACCTTGGGAATCATCAAAATTAATGGTGATCTCCCCCGCACTTGTTAACGGTTTACCTCATTGACTGGTAATCAAGTGGTTTATGCCATGTTCAACGTCAAGACATCTATTCACATGGTCAGATTCGTACCACATTGGGATTGGTATGAAGACCCTGGTTTGAGCCATCACTTTGATATATGCTTCGCCCAGGCTGCAAAGGAGTTCTCTTGGACAATGTCACATACACTGCTACATAGATCCACTTTTTATTGGTCGTGGCTATGTCTTATCATCTCGTATATCCATTGTGTATTCTTCGTGGCTACGATCATTTTGAGTCACTACAGTATAGATCCACATTGTATCTTTGGTGGCTATACCCCTGTTTGTTAATACAATTATGGATCCACAGTGTATTTTATGGCGGCCATACCTCACAAGTCTCGATCTCCCAAGCACAAGTATGCCTACCTTGGGTTTTGAAATAAGTCATGATATTGGTTGGATGTTTGTGTGCAGATTTTGTCAGGTTCTCCGAGTCTAAACCCTTGCTTGAATATCTACAAAGTACTTCAGTCATCAGTCTGCATCTTCTGGATTCATACTTTGGAGGGCATTCTGTTACACCTCAAAATCACTCAACTGGATAAGTGTCGCACATGCCTCTCACTTGTCGCAAGTGTCGCAAATGTTGTTAAATAATGCTATCACAATGATGACACTAAAGGGGTACTTGAAACATCTCATGTACTTGGTTTGAAGGAAGAAACTGGTTCACTGAAGACAAACATCTCTTAGCACCTAAGAGGGCTTCTTAATCAAGAGTTTGGAAGGGGAACGCTCTCCTAAAACTTCCTGAGGAGCGCTGGCGCCCCTCTACCATGCTTCAGAAGTGTTGTAGCGCTTCTCCACCCCTTTGCAGAAGCGCTGCTCAGATTTGAAGCGCTGACGCTTCCCTTGACCTTCTCTGGAGCGTTCTAGCGCTCTGATACCCCTTCTGAGGGAGCGCTCTCCATTATGGGTAAATGGTTAGCCCGATGAGAAGAATAAGGGGAGAATCATTCGAGTTTGGGAGGCGGTTGAACTCGAATTCTTGGTTTTGTCAAAAGATCTCTGATCCAAGGAGGAGGTTCCCAAATGGTTCTAAACATAACTCAAGTGGTTAGGCCCTTCCCAACCTATATAAGCAAGCTCCATGGTGATGAAGAGGGGGAAGAATTGAGCCTATGGAACTTATGATCTTGGAGGAAACTTACAGTCAGCCAAAGGAGAGAAATCATTGAAGCTGTTGTCATCCAGGTTGTGGATCTTTTAGGCAAGGGTTAGACGAAGAGGACTTGACAAAGCTGTCACATTCACATCTACGACTGTAAGCATTGCTATCGTCATTCTCATTAATATGAAAAGCTTGGCCTGTTTCTTTCTAGTTTGTGTCTAATGTTACATGAACTTATCATTTATTGATAGATCTGTTTTCAAGATAATGTCAGTAGAGTAGGAAGTGGTCGTATCTTGTTTTGTCCATAGACCTCAACGAGGAGCAAAAGGATTGGAGTGCAACTCGGAGCGTGCAAGGACAAACGTCGATTAAGAGGTACTTCTATCATCCTTCCTTCTCATGCATTAGGCTTAGATAGATTTGAAAGGAAGTCAGTGTCCATGATAAGCATTTTTCTGTCTAGGGTTAAGGTCAAGCCTTAGAGGTCGATCTACTTGTCCGTAGGCAAATTTTCCTACAACACTCCTTGCAACACTTCTTCAAATACGCTTTAGTATTTGAAACTCTTTGACTCTATGCACTCACTGCAACAATAGTCTTTCAACAATTCCCTCAGGTTGTAAACTCTGAGACTCTACTCGGCCTGCGCACACCTTGCACGGCTCCTGTGCTTAACTTGCACTTCTGCGAGAATGAGAACAATGTTATCCCTCCTGATATTTCAGAGATAAAACTATGAACCCTTGTCAATGCACTCCTTGCAAACAAACTCCACTGCACTCCTTGTAGGAAAACTCTTGATCAGACAGAAAAACAATTGAAACTCATTCCTTACTCTCCCTCTCTCAGATTTCAAACATTCAACAAGAAATCATTCATACATAGCGTAACAACAAATGCATAAAAAAAAGAGTAAAACAGCTATAAGCATAGAATTCAACATGCATACACAGAGAATATCATAACACCATAAGTCTGAATCAAAGCTTCATGTATTAATTTAGGACTTCTGTACATGGGTGTTTTCAACACGACTCTCTTCTCTCTCTTGCAATAGATGAATGTAATTCATCATATTTTTACAACCATACAATGAGGGTGTCTATATTGGGTTTCCCTCCACTCTTGAAACTATCAAATCTAAGAATTTAAAGCTACCTACCTATATTAACTATGCATAAATGACTCTTAATCCTTCAGACGAGAGTGAGATGCTCAAGGTCTGATTACAATTAGGGAGTACGCCCCTTCTTAATTGTCTCATTTAAGTTTGGCGCACCCCACTTCAAAATTAATTTGAACACTTTTTCCCAATCATGTGTCAAAATGTGCTAGCATTGCTCGCGCTCGCTCGCTGCTGACGATTCTCCTGCATCATTGCAGTTACAATAACGCAAGGAGGAATTGTATAACCCTATAGGGGTTCTGATCTCCGCAAGTTCCTTGTGGTGTATTTCCCGGGTGCTTACTCGTTTTTTTTGTTTACTGAGGAAGGACATATGGCGTTTACTCTGTAACCCTATTTACCGCAAACACCAAGTGTACCCTTTGTCTGATTAGAGTACTGTCTATAAAATATAACTACTATTATTATTTTCAGCAATGTGAAATAATTATAGGCAAGTGTAGTTACAATATTTTGCCTTCTATTGTATACGCCTACCCCCTCATTAGATTGTAGTAAAGAATCTTTCGTTTTATCAGAGAAAGGGTGAAAATCTTATGCTACTAATTATTTGGGTGAAGAATAGTCCCACTATGTAACGCATAATGCATTGTATACTTTCTTCTTGTTTTCTTTTTAGTTATGGACTCAAATATTTTCATCTGGTGTTGCTAAAACGACCTCTGTGATTTTTCCGAACAATCTATAAAAGATATCTAATGGTAAAAAGGAAGTCTCTTTAATTTTATAGACATTATCATCATTATTGTTATCTCTACCATTTGAATTCAGTAGAAAGGGATCTCTGTATCGATTGTTGAATTTGTAAAAGGATATCCTTTGTACTTGGATTCTAGTAGTTTTTTATCTCAACAATTAAGCAGTCTTTGTTCTGTGTGGAAATTGTTTATGGTGTCTATGCACAACATGATTTGTATCCTTTGCATGGTAGAGAAACCTAGTACTGTCGATTGTTTTTATTTTTCATGATTAATAAAATTTGAGATTTGTCAATGGCCAAATTCTGGATTTGCCACTTGTAACAATCAACCCTGAGTTAGTTCCAACATGTTCCCCACTCATGGAGTCATGGTCAGCTAATTTCAACACGGTTGTTCCATTTGTCCTTAAACAATAAATATAAAATATTATGTGTCATACAAGTGTCATAGTCAAATAGTTAGTTGGGTCAAATTAGATCTCTACCCAACAATCATAATCATTAATTACATTTAACCAAATTCGAAATTCGGAATTGCCATAAATGGAAAAAAATTTCCAATTTCGAATTTACCAAAAACGGAAATAATTTTCCTAAGAAATTTCAAATTCAAAAATAATTTATTTTGGGGGATGTTACACGATTATCCTTAAAATTTTTACACTGCCCCTATTCTTAAAACATCACTTTTAAGTGCTTCCTCATTCTCTAGATGATTTCTTAACTGAAATCTAAAATCTTTAAACCATGATAAAACTTCCAATTTTGAAAGAAAATAAATAAAAATAAAAATGATCAATTGTTCACCTATATTGCAATTAACCTCCAGTATCACCCCTCTCTCTTTGTCATCAATAAATCTATAATTGTATTATTATTTAAAAGTGGCATAAGAGGATCTAAAATAAAATCTACATTGAGCGAGCTCTGCGACTAGGGTTTAGGGATTCACAGCCGCCGTGAACTGTGCCCACAAGATGATAGCCCCACAGGGGCTCATGAATCGTAGGGAGGGGGCACCGACCGACGTCTCCTACAGCCAAATCACTGCCAATGAAAACCCTGAAGCAGGAACGAAGAGGCCGACTTTTGAGACGCCTCCAGACATGCGCGCAAAGCTTTTGGCAGAAGGGACCTTCAAGGACCGGGAGATGGACATCGATATAGCTAAGGGAAATGTCCCTGCAAACACCTCAGCCTCCTGGATGCTAGGTAAATGCATCCCACAGGCACCACAGGCCCCAAAATACGTGATAAGCTCGCCACACATCGAAGAGCAGAAACAATACATGCGAGATAATGCCCTGGTAGGAAAGTTTTTAGGGCTTTGGCCCTCTGAGTGCGATTTGGTCAAATGGATACAGTACTGGTGGAAACCAAAAGGCCACTATGATCTACAACTGGGATTGAAGGGATTCTTCACAATCATCTTCCACAACCTAGAGGATAGAAACCGTGTCTTCGACAGAGGGCCATATTTCTACAACTCGACTGGACTCTTCTTGAGATTTTGGATGAAAAAGTTCAGCCCCAAAAAGGCAGACTTCGCTCATGCACCGGTATGGATCAGAATGTACTCTCTCCCCCAAGAATTCTGGCTGGAAGAGGTCCTAACAGGCATCGACAACACCATTGGCATCTATGTTAAGTCCTCCAAAGCCACCAAGCAGCGGCTCTACACGTCATATGCACGAATCTGTGTGTATCTGAACATAGCTAAGCTGCTCCTAGGTTCCATCACCCTAGAATATCATGACAAGGAATGGTCCCAAACCATCGACTATGAACACATTCCTTTTCGATGCAGGAAATGCCACAAACATGGTCACCTCTTCATAGAATGCCCTCTCAATATGATTCACAAGGAAGGAAACCTAGAAAGCGACAAAGACAAGGAAGGCTTCATACAGCCAGCAGGGAGAAGGTGACAGGGAGGAAGAAAGCAACCAGCCCAGGTAAGTAAAGATCCATCCACCAGCAATAAGTTTGCAATTTTACAAGATCAATCAAAAAACCCTACAACCCTTGCCAACCTGAATATACCACGCCCACACAATGAACCCCAGTCTGTGAGCCAAGGCATTGAACAACCCCCAAAGAGTAAGGAATCAGACCTTCCTCCCCTAGGCTTGGCTTGGGATTTGCCAGAAATGTAGGAGATAGAAGATTGGGACAAGGAAATGGAGATGGAGGAATAGGACCTAGCTAGGGTGGATCTGGATCACCTGGAGCATGCTTACAGACATCAAAAACTTTACACCATACCCAGGGATTAACTGAGGAAAGTACACAAAGTATTTCTCAACTCTTCCGTACGGTCCTCAGCCCAGGCTAGAAAATCCTTGGGAATTCAGGGCAGTCAGACAAAAAACCCAAATAAAGCTCAAAAAGACGAAAAAAAAGGGGAAGGAAATCCACAAACAAGATCATACAAGAAATAGGAAACTTCATGGTAAACTCAGGGCAGATCCACCTAATCTTGTACAACTTCCCTCCTCTCCCCACCCCCCCGTCATTATGAATATCATATCATGGAATATCAGAGGCCTCAATGGACGTAGCAAGCAAAAAATGCTATGGGAACTGATCTTAGTGGAAACACCAGATGTTGTATTGTTAAAGGAAACAAAATGTACCTCAGAAGACATTGATCGGCTACTTCCTTACTACTGGAGGCAAGGGGAAGCAGTCTCAATTGACACCACTGAAATGGCTAGAGGATTGGCTATCCTCTGGAATACCAACGTTGTACTAATGGAAAACTTTCATACTACCAGATGGTCTATCATAGAAGATTATAGGCTCATCGGCTCTAACAAGCTTGGACATCTAACCAACGTCTATGGCCTGGCCAGTCCAAGGGACAAACAGGCTTTCCTCAGGAGCCTGAGTTACTTGTCTAGTCTCACACAATATAACAGATGGATTGTTGGCGGTGATTTTAACATCATCCACAGCCTGAAGGAAAAAAAAGGAGGTTCAAGAAGACTGAATCGAGACTCCTGTGACTTCAACAACCTAATAGATGATCTTCGTCTAATTTATTTGGAGGCCAACAATGACATTCACACTTGGACAAACAGAAGAACATGAGTGCATTAAATAGCTTGCAAGCTAGACCGCTTCCTCATATCGGAATCTCTTATGATGGACGATACTGCAATGGAATCCACTATCTTGAATCTCCTTGGGTCAGATCACTGGCCCATACAACTATGGTTGGATGTCCCAACCACTCCTAGAAAGAAACCCTTCCGGTTTGAATAGTTCTGGCTAGATCACCCAGATTTCCAAGAAAATATACAAGATTGGTGGAGGCAAGCAAAGATCCCTCATGGATCCAAAATGTATATATTCCAGCAAAAGTTAAAGAATCTTAAGCAAACACTCAAACTCTGGAATAAGCACACTTTCGACAGCATATTCGACTCCCAAAAATAGCTATTAGAGAAAATGGATGAGATTCAGCACCAGATCAGATAGAAAGGGCTAATAGATGAGCTAAAATCCTAGGAACTCAAAGTGACCCAACAGATTGAAGACAGGAAAAGACAGGAAGAGATACTATGGAAGAAGTAGTCGTGTATTCAGTGGCTCAAGGAAGGGGAACGCAACACCAAATTCTTTCACCGAACTGTTATCCAGAGAAGGTACTCCAATAAGATTATGCATCTCATCATAGATGAAGGGGAAACCCTTCACTCCCATGCTGATTTGGAAACAAACTTGATTGAGTACTTTCAAGACCTCCTCACAGAGCCCATCCCAGATAGACAGGAAGCAATCAATAAAGTTCCAAGGCATGTGCCCTCCCTTGTAACCCAGGAGCAAAACGTAGCTCTTCTCCGACCCTTCATGATCGAGGAAGTAGATCAAGTGCTTCAGGACACCCCTAAGTGCAAGGCTCCTGGCCCTGATGGCTTCACCAGTGACTTTTTCCTCTATTGCTGGCCGATGATCAGGACAGAAGTCTAGGAAATTCTGGAAGACTCTAGAGTCATAGGAAAAGTCCTCCAGGCTCTCAATGACACTATTCTCACCTTAGTTCCAAAAGAGGGATAGGCACATCGGCCAAAGAAGTACAGGCCTATAGCCCTCTACAATGTCATCTACAAACTCCTTACAAAAGTAATAGCCCGGAGTCTCAAGCCGAGCTTACCAACAATCATATCCCCAGAGAAATCAGGATATGTCGAGGGCAGGAAAATCCTGGATAGCATTATTTTGGCTCATGAAGTAATTCACTCCTTGCAGAAAACCAAAACCCCAGGTATGCTCCTCAAACTAGACCTCTCTAAAGCCTTTTATAAGATAAGCTGGGAGTATATGCGGGCAATGCTTTTGACTTTTGGCTTCGATAAAAAATGGGTAACCTAGATTCTAAACTTAACCTCCTCGGCGTTCTTTTCTCTTCTCATCAATGGTGTACCCTCAAGAACCTTCTCTCCCTCAAGAGGGATTAGACAGGGCAATCCCCTATCCCCCTTCCTCTTCATTATCATGGTTGAAGGACTCAGTCGCTCCATCCATGTTGTGCTAGGAAACAACCTTCTAACAGGTTTACCCCTGCACGACATCTCACCCCCTATCTCGCATAGCCAATTTGTGGATGACACTCTCTTAATGGGCAGCCCTATGACATGAGAAGCCAACACTCTCCAGGAGATTCTCCAAACCTTTTCTGATGCCTCAAGTCTGGACTGCAACAAGAATAAATCCCAAATCTTATTTTTTAACACGCCTCCTCAGATCCAGAGACATATCTCGAATATCCTCAGTTTCAATAGAATCTCCCTTCCGTCCAAATACCTTGGCATCCCCTTGATTGAAAATTTCGTCCATAATTCCTCCTGGGAACACCTTTTGTCTTCCTTCTCCAAAAGGCTCTCCTCCTGGACTTTTAGAGTCTTAAACCTACCCAGTCATCTCATTCTGCTCAAATCCGTTCTTCAAGCTCTCCCGATCTATGCTTTTTCCACGCTGGCTGCTCCAAAGTTCATCCTCACCACCATCAAAAGCTTACAAAGAAACTTCATTTGGAAAGGCCTAAACAAAGAGAAGAAGATAGAACTAGTTAGCTGGGAAAAACTCTATAGGCCCAAAGATCAAGGAGGACTAGGATTAAGAGATCCCTCTATAATGAATAAGGTTCTCAATGCCAAAATTTGGTGGCGCTGGTTAAAAAACCCCAAACATCTCTGGGCTAAACTATGGAGGAAAAAATATGCCCCCAATATGGAAGAGAAGAACCTAATCCAATGGAATGGGGATATCCCGGGCTCTTTAATTTGGATAACAGCCAAGTAAAATAGACAACTGGTTACTTAACACGCTTTCTAGGAGATAGGGAATGGGGAAACGACTCTGTTCTGGCAAGATTCCTGGAAACAGTGGCCAGCCCTGAGTGCTGAGGACTGGGCCTGTGACATCTGCACCCAAGCTACATGGATAGGCCTGAAAAAAGTAGAGGATTACTGGTAGCACAATCCCATGGAGGACACCTGGCGCTGCTGGCATCTGGATATGGAGCGCATTAACCTCGAGCTGCATGTCAATCTGGCACCTCTACAAGAAGAGCTGACTAAGCAGAAAATTCCTATAATTGAAGGTGAAGATATTCTTTGGTGGGGATACAGACCACAAGGCTCCTTCAGCACGAGGGAAGCCTATCAAATTAAAGCTCAGGCAGACCCCCCTCTAGATTTGAAGGTTTGGGAAAAAATTTGGAATCTTAAGCATTGGCTGAAAATCACTCTATTCCTTTGGCTGGTCTCACACTCAAGCATCCTAACCTGGGACAATCTCCTGAAGAGAGGTTATGTGGGACCCTCCTTATGCATACTTTGTGGAGAGGCAAAGGAAACCATGAACCATCTCCTCAACACCTGCCTATACACAGCTCAAATCTGGGATCAAGCAGCGCTCATCATGCGCACCTTGAGCCGCCTCAGAGACAACGTCCTAGCAACCATCGCGAACTGGAGAGATTAGGATTTCCATTCTCCCTTCCTCAACCGAATCTAGCAACTTCTACCCGGCTTTATCCTTTGGCAAACGTGGAAAGAAATAAATAGACAAATTTTCAGAAACACCTCTTCCCCATGGCAACAATGCTGGAGTCAGTGCCAGCGCAACATCATGGAAACTCTCCACCTCAGGAATTGGTCTGATGCAGACTCAGCTTGCTCTCCCTCCGAGCTCCCCATCCTCCGATACTAGACACCTCTTCCTTCTCTTCAGACTCTCCCCCCCCTTCTTCCACTGTCCCTTCGAGAAACCCTTCCCTTTGGTATTCTCCCCTAGAGGATTTCGTCAAGCTCAATTTTGACGGAGCCTCTAAAGGCAATCTAGGAGCTGCAGGTTATGGGGTGGTCTTCCATAACCATCATGGTCACATCCTTGTCATTGGAGCAGGCCCCCTTGGGCATTCTACAAACAATGCAACAGAACTCTGGGGTCTTATCAAAGGACTACAACTGGCCATCAAAAATAATTTTACAAAGATTATTGTAGAGGGGGACTCTCAAGTCATCATTAGCTTGCTACGCAGAATCTTAAATGGGGCAGACCCAGACAAAATTTCACCCAGCTGGAGACTGTCACATGGCTTACAGATCATTGCAGGTCTACTACATCCAAATCAGGTTATCATTCCCACACACATTAGAAGGAAGGCGAATCAAGTTGCGGACAAATTGGCTAATCTGGGTACCAACTGGAGAGGACCAGACCTTCAGTGTAATTCAACCCAGGATCAGGATCACCCTATCCTCCAGCAGTGTATTCGTAAAGCAGGAATGGTAGATGTCTCCCCTGATGGGGTGTTAATGCGATCATCGCGGCAAGAGATGGGAGTAGGCACAAGCCACAACGACATGGAGCCACGTGATGGGCTTGTGCCACAGCCCGCCACCCTCCCCGGAGTTTAAATGACCATTATGGTAGTAAGAGGGAGCATTTACGCAGGCCTCTCCCCTTCCTCGCGAGTTTGAATCGTTTGTCTCACAATGTTTGGAATTTGCTTCAGCTTACTGTCCGCAGGGATCATCCCCTCGCAGCACAGGCTTGACTCTGCTCGTTTCCTCTGGGTCGATGTCGTCCCTGCCATACTCCTTCACCAGGGGCTCTTAGTCTCCTCTGCCAATCACACTGGGCACCCTATGACTCGAACAAGGGGAAGACCGAGGCGGGGCTCTCCCTGGAAGCCTCATCGGCCCCCGATCACACCTCCTGACTCGCCCTTTAGTTGTTCTTCCCCCCGCCTTCAGTCTGAGTTTATCCCAGCCTCCTCACAATTTCCACAGTTCATTTCCCTGGCCATAATCCCTCGGGCGCCAAATTCACTCTTGCGTCACTTTCAAGACCCCCTGATGAATCCCTCTGCCCCCACGCCAATCCTTGACCCTCTGAGCAACTTGGGTTGCGACCCTTCTCTTCATGCTGCGCCTAAGAAGGCTGGGCACCGTTTCACTGACTCCTTCAATAGGGCACAGGTCAGAGACTGCCTGACTATACTGCATGACCTAGTCTTTGAACTTAGGCAGGGGGTGGTGGATCTTCATTTCCGCCTACAGGCTACGGATGAAAAGGTGGCGAGCTTTCTTCAAGTGCTCTCCTCCATGCATGAGGATATTTCCTCAGACTCAGTTGAAACAACTCCAATGGAGGAACCCGTGGCCGTTACAGATGAAGGTTGGGACAAGGCACAATTCTCAGTAGACTTGGGACAGGAGAAGGATGAGCGAGAGGGCAGCGCCGAGGGAATTGCGTGTGACGAGGAAGGGGGAAGGAAATGGGCATACCAGACGACATATGTTGAGGAAGAGCCTTGGACAGAGGACCTCAGTGTCACGTGGCCAAGCTATCTGCCAGGTGTCTAAGTCTTTAGTCTTTGTCAAGTCCTCAGTGTCTAAGTCTTAAATGATAAACAGTTTGAATACTGCCTCTTTACTAGCTTAACCCATGACTTGTTTGACTCATAGGCTAGATGGGCTGGCTGGACTAGTTTCCCCTTTGTTGGGGCAGTCCAGTAACTGTAGCTTGGATATGTTTGTATTTTTCTACTCTGCTTCAGTTTTTGCAGGCTCTTAATATACATATACTTCTTATTTACAAAAAAAAAAAAGTGGCATAAGAGGGTAGAAAGAACTTATGTGTGGGAAGTGTGTCTAAACCCGTCAGGGTACTGAACAAGCCTACTGGAAACAAAGCAATGTCGGGTCGAGAGGTAGCAGGTATATGATTTTAAATTAAATTTTATGGAAGTATACATCATGTGGATACAACTATTAGATGGGATTAAAGCATTTCAGCAGGTTAAATGACATCCATGTCGAGGCTATGGACGCCTCCTAGCAGTAGTGTCTCTATCAATGGTATTGAAGTCATTTTACAAACATTGTGACTCTTTGATTAAAACACAAATTTAGGTTATAATCTTCTGTAAAAACATTCTTTTCTTCGTTTCTGATATTTTTCTATAAATCTAAGCTAGCCTTAACATTGTGTAATCTTAAAGTGAATTTGTTTCAAAGCAACTTAAAGTTATATCCAAGTCTTATTCTTCTTCCCTGAGATGAAATCTTACTAGATCAAAAATAATTGCTTCACCCAGTAAGTCATCATTTGTTGGGCCCCAACAACTCACCCTAAAGTTTTACAAAATTTAAAGGGCCCCCATTAGAATCTTGATAATTATAATGAGCTACAGAATCAACCTTTTCAAATAGTTCCATACCTTGGCTTGTTTTGAGACAAACTTAAGACATCACTATAGTATGAGACATTCATTACAAGAGTATATGTCAAAATTAGAAATGAACATAGAAATCTCAATTTAAACAAAAACGTTAATTTTCATCAATTGTTTACTTTCGTTTAAATCATGATTATGTGTTCATTCTTTTTCTCATTAGCAAGTTTGGCTATTTTGAATAATGGGTTCAATACTTCATCAAATAATATCTTGGTTGGTTTCTCATTTTCACAAAATCATTTGGTGGGATTAATTAATTAAATTATTTTTTCATTTCGCATCTCATTTCAAAATAAAAATAATAATAATAAAAGAACTATCTATCATTTGTTTGATTTTGTGAAAACCCAAAATTAATATTTTTCTCCTCTCCATCAACTTGAAGCTTCTAGAATTTTAAGATCATATTTGAAAGGAAAATATAAACAATGTTTTTTTAGAACTTATAGTTATTTTAAATTAATTTTTTATTTTATTGTTCTAGAGTTTGTTTTATTCATAATTTTTAGGTTATTAATTTAGGTTTCTTTTTGTTTTACAGGTTTCTATTATCAGTTATTTTGTACGGATCTGACCATGGCCTAATTTTATTATCTAAATACGTTCAATATGATTGATCCCAAAATAATATTGGATTGCTGCAAATAAATTTATGAATAACAACATATAAAATTTGGAAAAGCATTAAGAATAGACAAATGATTTTGTGAGACTGGTTGCAGGCAAACCATGAGGAATCTGAAGAAACGGTTGAAAACCCATCTCCAAAATGGACCCATTTATCTTACACACAAGCATTTTCCCAAACAAATGCACTATTCGAGAGATATTTGTGTCTCTTTATGAGACACATTTCAGTTGGTAGAAATTATTAGTGACGCCCAGACTATTCATTCATTGTATAAATATATGAGAAAGTTCAGAGCCATAGAGATCCAAGAAAAAGAGGATGATTTTTATCCTTTCTCTTTTTTATATTATTTCTTTTGTAAAAAAGATTCTTTTCAAATGGAGTAACGGATGGTTGGAATCTTTGGGAGAATGGACAAGTATTTTCAAAGAAGATTATGGAATTCTAGCTTGCTTAATGGCTTTTGTCCTGTGAGTAAAATGGTTTTATTTTCATTATAATATCTTTATATTATTTGAATAATTGATTATGCATTGATTTAAATTATCTTTGGTCTGTTTTATCAATACATGGTTAATTGTTATCATTTATATATTAATTTTTTCAATCTTTAAGAGTCTATTATCCCAAATATTCTTCCTGGACCATATGATGAACATATTTTTTTGAAACTATATGAGAAACTAGTTTACTCTTTGGCTTTCATCCTATGTAGACTTTGCAATGTTTTTTCATTGTCTTCTCATGTAATTTATTGATGTGAAATGCTATCTGTGTCGAATTAGCTTTAGTCAGTTCTGCACATAATATTTTATATCATGTTTTTCTTTATGTTGTCCATTATCTTTTGGTTTAGTTTATATCTGTGACTGATCATCTATTCAAGTATTTTGAGTTTACTTCTGATGCTAGATAGCAGGTAACACCATTCTCGAGAATTGGAATTCTTTCATTTTCAATTATTAGACATTTCAAGGTCACAAGATATATAATTATGTGTCTTTCTGTCATTTTAAACTCGCTCCAGAATATGAAATACTTCCTTGAATTTCTTCAGGAAGTATTATGCTTGCTTTTGTCATAGTTTTACACTTGACACATGTTAAGAGGAGCTCATACAATACAGAGAGATGAATTTAGCTTAGTATTGCTGATGAGTGAGAGGTTAGTAGGTCCATTGCTTTCTTTTATTCAAATTTGTTTTATATATGAATGAGACAATGATTGCATTAATTAGCATTGATTGTTTCTGTGTCATTGTTTCAATTGTATTTGCTTAGTATTTATTAGTTTAAAATATTTAAACATTAAAAAAACAAAAAGATTTATGTTCTTACATTATCTTATTTTGAAACATTATTATAAACATTCATTTTCGTACGATTTCAAGTAAACTTCAGAAACTGTATATAGATTGTTTATAATCATTTGTATATTCATGTTTCTTTTTAATAAACATTAGTAAGTAATATATCATTTGTTAGAATCATAGCTTTAGATTAGTTTATTTCTTTTACTGTTTTTAGGACTTTAGTTGGCTAACAGAGCCATTAAACCCGTTGGGTCAGATCATATGAAACTTCTTGGGTTAATTAGACAAGCTCGGTCCAAATCTAACCTTCTAGTTGACGGTGTGTCATTTACACCCGTCAACAAATGGTGTTAGAAGGAGGGCCGAGGTAATTTTAATGATTAAATGTTTCACCCCTCAGCCTGCCATAATTCCATATTTAACAATTTTTTCTTCTGTGTCATCTTGAAATGCACTAGAAGGCATGCCAGATTAACAAGCTGGCCTTGCAGAAGTCTTTGTTTTGAATGTATTTAATTCCCTATGGCTCCCCAAATCACTGTGTTGGAACATGTTTTCCACTTCTCATTACCTAATATTCCCAACGGGACAGTATCTCGCTTGTCCAAACTCACCTTTGATGGTGGGGGGGATGTATCTGCAAAAGACCATCTTAACAAGTTTTGGTGTAAATGCATCAAACATAATATTTCTGATTTAAATGATTTATTCAGATTCTTCGCTTTTACTTTTAGGGGTCGGATTAAACATTGGTTTGCGTCTTTTCCAACATATCACATTATTGATTGGTTTGAGTTTGTAGATGAATTTTTAGATGCTTTTGAAAACTATTATTACAATCAATTATGTGAAGAATTTCATACTTTACTAATCAATGACAATTCATCTCCATAAGGCTTTTCAACAAGAATCCATCATGTTCTCTGTAAATTTAATCTTGATGACATGTCATTTGTACTAAATCTCCTCTATGATGCTTGTGTCCCTTTCATCTAGTCATATTCAATCGTGAATGATGAATTGGTTACAAATTATGTCACTCAATTGCGAGAAGAATTTTGTTCACACGATGAGAGGAATCCATTAGGAAACATTGAACAAGAAAGGGAGGTAGAATCTATTGAAAATGTTCTAACTGACAATCAAATTGTTTTTTCCTCTGAACCCTTGCATCTTCAATCCTCAACTATCATGGAAGGAAATTCTATTGTGGGTCTAGGTATATTTCCATATTTTTCTAACTCTTGCTCTAATTGGTACTTAGATTCAATTATTAAATAACACTTAGGTGATAAAAATGATCTTAAGCGCTCTAACATTCCAATGAAACAGATTAGAGATGTAGATCTACAATTGGAAGAAGAAACCTTAAACCTTCATCCACAAATCATATCTTATCAACATGGAAGATTAGATGTTTTTCATGAAAGTTTTGAATTGTCTATCATACAAGAGGTAAATTTAGATGATCGTATTATGTGAAAAAATTTATCACCAAAAGAGAGTGAAAGTATTATGGAAAGTGAAAATGAATGTAGTGAGAATACCATTGTTAATTATCATAGCTCAAGAGAATCTTTTCACGTCATCATTTCTAGTTAGTTTTACTCTTTATATCCTGATCTCTTCTTAGATTCTGGTGTGCATGGTATTTTACCCACGGTATCGTACTTTTTTCCATCACAATCTAATCTTTTTGATATGTCAATATTTGGTGAAATTAATTTCAAACATAACATTTATAAAGTCGGATTTGACGCTCTTTCACTTTCATCACTCACATGGAAAAATGTCATGTTGCAAGATGATTTTAGTCGATTTATTTTTGAAAGAGACAATGCACTCATTCTTATGGAGATCAAATATTCTACATTGCATATTCATTCTTTGATTAGTTCCAATTTTAATATTTATCCTTCACATTTTCAAACAATCAATCTCATAAAAGGAAACATTCAAACCAATAATCTAATTGATGTCATGAATCCTCTGATGATGTGTTCCCCATTGATATATCCATTTCATCAAATTCATAGTTTGCATCCTAATTTTTATGACAGGATCTTAGAATGGCTTCAAGATTCGTATCTGAAAAATCATCATAATAAAATTAAAGTTGTGCTTTCTTTATTTTTAGCTAAATATCTAGGAAGTAAGCATGACATGATTCTTTTAGATCCTTCATGTGAAGAAATTGATGAACACTTGGAGAATTGTCAGGAGGATGGGGCACTTCCACCTTGGTTGATGGTTATGGGCAGGCCCCTATAATAATGACACATTTTCCAAACTTACTTACACTCTTCCATGCCATTATGACCCATATCACGACAAGGTTGCAAAATGGTTGGAGGATTTGTATATCAAGAAGTTTAAAAAGAATGGTAAGGTCATGCTTTTTTTGTTTTTAAATGAATATATAAAAGGTAAGCATGACATATTTCTTTTGTATCTACAAATACTACATTCTTTTATTCTGGTTTTCAACTTTCTATGCCTTACAGGATTGAAGATGCTCATGTGGTTGCACTAGAAATACGATTTTACTTAGCATTTTGATCTATTTAGTAGTTTAGAGTAGGTTTATGAGTAGGTTTCCTTTAGTTTTATTTCTCAGTGTTTCTCTTTGTAATAATGTAGTTATCAACACAAGTGGGCACACCAAGAGAACCATAATATGAATGTTGTCAAGGAAGTCCACTTTAAATCTTTTTCTCTCTACTTTTTGTTGAATATCTCTTTTCAAAAACACAGTATCATCATGAAAAATTTAAATGGAAAGTAAAAACATAAGTAAATTTGAACTATCAATTCAACCCTGACCCAAGGTGCCATGAGTAGGATTGCACTTGTATTAGTAAGGATTTTTCTATTTTATTTTAGTCTCTTTTATTTTTAATAATAATGCTTGGTCAAAGTAACATCTTATGCATCACTATATTAAGAAAAGAACTTGCTTGCACATGAGATTTTATATGATTAAGTTCTTCCTTTATTTTACAGTGGGATGCTAGTAGATCCCAAAGCTCAGGTTTATCTTTGGCCAAAATTGTTTCCGAAAGTGTGTTTTTGCTATTTCGATTTTGTTTGTTTTGATATACTTCTGATTTTGAATGCCATTAATAAAATCATATTTAGTTTGTTGTGTGTGTGTGTGTGTTTTATTTTTTTCTTTGATTGAAATTTCTTCTTGTCTGTCTTTCTGAATAATTATATTTCTGATCAAAGAGCGATTGTCGAAGGAAGCATTCATTTCAAGACTTATGTTTTTGAAAGTAAATTGAAACAATTCAAACAGTTTCTGATGTTAATATTCAACTCATATAATTGATTTGTAAGTCAGTTAAGTACTATGAAATCCTAAATGGTCTTTGTCAGAGTATTACCCCTGAAATGTGTCGAGATCAGTGGGAATTATGATTATCCTTAGAATGTTTACACCATCCCTATTCTTAAAAGATCACTTTTAAGTTCTCCATTCTCTAAATGATTTCTTAACTGAAATCTAAAATCTCTAAACCATGATAAAACTTCCAGTTTTGAAAGAAAATACAATAAAAATAAAAATGATCAATTGTTCACTTGTATTGCAATTAACCTCCAGTATCACCCCGCTCTCTTTGTCATCAATAAATATATAATTGTATTATTATTTAAAAGTTGCATAAGAGTGTTGAAAGCACTTATGTGTGGGAAGGTGTGTAAACCCGTCAGGGTACTGAACAGACCTGCTGGCAATGAAGCAATGTTAGGTCGAGAGGTAGTAGGTATATGCTTTTAAATTAACTTTTATGGAAGTATACATCATGTGGATACAACTATTGGATGAGATTAAAGCATTTGAGTGGGTTAAATGACATCCCTGTCGAGGCTATGAATGTCTGCTGGCAGCAGTGGATCTGTCAACGGTATTGAAGTCATTTTATAAACATCGTGACTCTTTGATTAAAACACAACTTCAGATCATAATCCTTTATAAAAGTATTATTTTCTTTGTTTATGATATTTTTCTTTAAATCTGAGCTCGTCTTAACATTGTGTAATATTAAAGTGGATTTGTTTCAAAGCAGCTTAAAATTATATCCAAGTCTTATTCTTCTTCCCTGATATGAACTATTACCAGATAAGAGATAATTGCCTAACCCAGTAAGTCACCATATGTTGGGCCCCAAAAACTCCCCCTAATTTTTTACAAAATTTAAAGGGCCCCCATTAGAATCTTGATAATTATAATGAGCTACAGAATCAACCTTTTAAAATAGTTCCATACCTTGGCTTGATTTCAGACAAACTTAAAACATTCACTATAGTATGAGACATTCATTACAAGAGTATATGTAAAAAGTTAGAAACTAGCATAGAAATCTCAATTTAAACAAAAACGTTATTTTTTATCAACTGTTTACTTTCGTTTAAATCATGATTATGTGTTCATTCTTTTGCTCATTAACAAGTTTGACTATTTTGAATAATGGGTTCAATACTTCATCAAATAATATCTTGGTTGGTTTCTCATTTTCACAAAACCATTTGGTGGGATTAATTAATTAAATTCTTTTTTCATTTTGCATCTCATTTCAAAAAATTAATAATAAAAAAATAAGAATTATCTATCATTTGTTTGATTTTGTAAAAACCCAAAATTAATATTTTTCTCCTCTCCATCAACTTGAAGCTTCTAGAATTTTAAGATCATATTTGAAAGGAAAATATAAACAATGTTTTTTTAGAACTTATAGTTAGTTTAAATTCATTTTTTATTTTATTGTTCTAGATTTTGTTTTATTCACAATTTTTAGGTTATTAATTTAGGTTTCTTTTTGTTTCACAGGTTTCTATTATCAGTTATTTTGTACGGATCTGATCATGGCTTGATTTTATTATCTAAGTACGTTCAAGATGATTGATCCCAAAATAATATTGGATTGCTGCAAATAAATTTATGAGCAACAACATATAAAATTTGGAAAAGTGTCAAGAAGAGAAAGACAATTTTGCGAGACTGCTTGCAGCTAAAACATGAGGAATCTGAAGAAACGGTTGAAAACCCATCTCCAAAATGGACCCATTTAGCTTACACGTGAGAACTTTCCCAAACAAATGAACGATTTGAGAGATATTTGTGTCTCTTTACGAAGAAAATTTCAGGTAGAAGAAATTATTAGTGATGCCCACACTGTTCATTCATTGTATAAATATATGAGAAAGTTCAGAACCATAGAGATCCAAGAAAAAGATGAGGATTTTTATCCTTTCTCTTTTGTATATTATTTCTTTTTTAAACTTTTTTCTTTTCAAATCTAATAACAAATGGTTGGAATCTTTGGGAGAATGGACAAGTATTTTCAAAGAAGAATATGGAATTACAGGTTGCTTAATGGCTTTTGTCCTGTGAGTAAAATGGTTTTATTTTCATTATAATATCTCCATATTCTTTGAATAATTTATTATGCATTGATTTAAATTAGCTTTAGTCTGTTTTATCAATATATGGTTAATTGCTATCATTTATATATTATTTTTTTCAATCTTTAAGAGTAGATTATCCCAAAAATTCTTCCTAGACCATATGATGAACATATTTTGTTGAAACTATATGAGAAAGCAGTTTACTCTTTGGATTTCATCCTATGTAGACTTTGCAGTGTTTTTTCATTGTCTCTTCATGTAATTTCTTGATGTGAAATGTTATTTGTGTCAAATTAGCTTTAGTCAGTTCTACACATAATATTTTATATCATGTTTTTCTTTAAGTTGTTCATTATCTTTTGGTTTAGTTTATATCTATGACTGATCATCTATTAAAGTATTTTGAGTTTACATCTGATACTAGATAGTTGGTAACACCATTCCTGAGAATTGCAATTTCTTTTATTTTCAGTTATTGGACATGTCAAGGTCACAAGATATATAATTATTTGTCTTTCTGTCATTATAAACTCGCTCCAGAATATGAAATACTTCCTTGAATTTCTTCAGGAAGTATTATTCTTTTTTTTGTCATAGGTTTACAATTGACACAGGTTAAGAGGAGCTCATACAATACAAAGAGATGAATTTAGCTTAGTAATGTTGATCAGTGAGAGGTTAGTAGGTGCATTTCTTTCTTTTATTCAGATTTCTTTATATATGAGTGAGACGATGATTGCATTAATTAGCTTTGACTATTTCTGTGTCATTGTTTCAATTGTATTTGCTTAGTATTTATTAGTTTAAAATCTTTAAACATTAAAAAAACAAAAAGATTTATGTTCTTAATTTATCTTATTTTGAAACATTATTATGAACATTCATTTTCATAAGATTTCAAGTAAACCTCGTAAACTGTATATAGATTGTTTATAATCATTTGTATATTCACGTTTCTTTTTAATAAACATTAGTAAGTAATATATCATTTGTTAGAATCATAGCTTTAGATTAGTTTATTTCTTTTACTATTTTTAGGACTTTAGTTGGCTAACGGAGCCATTAAACCCATTAATTAGACAACCCTGGTCCGGTATGGATCTAACTTTCTAGATGATGTGTCATTTATGCCCATCAACAAATGGCGCTAGAAGGAGGTCCAAAGTAATTTTAATGATTAAATATTTCAACCCTGAACCTGTCATAATTCCATATTTAACAATTTTTTCTTCCATGTCATCTTGAAATGCACTATAAGGCATGCCAGACTGACAAGATGGCCTTGCAGTAGTCTTTGTTTTGAATGTATTTAATTCCCCATGGCTCCCCAAATCATTGTGTTGGAGCATGCTTTCCACTTCTCATTACCTGATATTCCCAACGAGAAAGTCTCTCTCTTGTCCAAACTCACCTTTGATGGTGGAGGGGATGTATCTGCAAAATACCATCTTAACAAGTTTTGGTGTAAATCCATCAAACATGATATTTCTGATTTACAAGTTTTATGTAGATTGTTTGCTTTTACTTTTAGGGGCCAGATTAAACATTGTTTTGAGTCTTTTCCAGCATATCACTTTATTGATTGGTTTCAATTTGTAGATGAATTTTTATATTCTTTTGAAAATTATGATTACAATCAATTATGTGAATAATTTCAGACTTTACTAATCAATGAAAATTCATCTCCATAAGGCTTTTCAAGAAGAATCCATCATGTTCTCTATAAATTTTATTCTTGATGACATGTCATTTGTACTGAATCTCCTCTATGATGCTTGCGTCCCTTTCATCCATTCATATTCAATCGGGAATGATGAATTGGTTACAAATCCTATCAGTCAATTGTGAGAAGAATTTTGTTCATAGGATGGGAGGAATCCATGAGGAAACATTGAATAAGAAAGGTAGGTAGAATCTATTGAAAATGTTCTCACTAACAATCAAATTGTTTTTTCCTATGAACCCTTGCATCTTCAATCCTCAACTATTGTGGAAGGGGATTTTATTGTGGGTCTAGGTATATGTCCATATTTTTCTAACTCTTTCTCTAATCAGTACTTAGATTCAATTATTGAAGAACACTTAGGTGATGAAAATGATCTTAAGCATTATAACATTCCAATGAAAAAGATTAGAGATGTAGATCTACAATTGGAAGAGGAAACCTTAAACCTTCATCCAAAAATCATACCTTATCCACATGAAAGATTAGATGTTTGTCATGAAAGTTTTGAATTGTCTATCATACAAGAGGTAAATTTAGATGATCATATTATGTTGAAGAATTTATCACCAAAAGAGAGTGAAAGTATTAAGGCAAGTGAAGATGAATGATTTGAGAATACCATTGTTAATTATCATAGCTCAAGAGAATATTTTCATGTGCTCATTTCTAATTCATTTTACTCTTTATATCCTAATCTCTTCTTAGATTCTGATGTTCATGGTATTTTACCCATGGTATCTTACTTTTTTCCATCACAATCTAATCTTTTCGATACGTCAATATTTGGTGAAATTAATTTCAAACATAACATTTATGAAGTCAGATTTGATGCTCTTTCACTTTCGTCACTCGCATGGAAAAAGGACATGTTGCAAGATGATTTTACTCGATTTATTTTTGAAAGAGACAATGCACTCATTCTTATGGAGATCAAATATTCTACATAGCATATTCATTCTTTGATTAGTTCCAATTTTAATATTTATGCTTCACATTTTGAAACGATCAATCTCATCAAAGGAAGCATTCAAACCAATAATCTAATTGGTGTCATGAATCCTCTTATGATTTGTTTCCCATTGATATATCCATTTCATCAAAGTCACAGTTTGCATCCTAATTTTTATGACAGGATCTTAGAATGGCTTGAAGATTCGTATTTGAAAAATCATCATAATAAAGATAAAGTTGTGCTTGCTTTATTTTTACCTAAATATCTAGGAAGTAAGCATGAGATGATTCTTTTATATCCTTCATGTGAACAAATTGATGAACACTTGGAGAATTGGCAGGAGGATGGCGCATTTCGGCCTTGGCTAATGGTTATGTCAAGCCCCTATAATAATGACAAGATTTCCAAACTTACTTACACTCTTCCATGCCATTATGACCCATATCACGACAAGATTGCAAAATGGTTGGAGGATTCGTACATCAAGAAGTTTCAAAAGAATGGTAAGGTCGTGCTTGTTTTGTTTTTAAATGAACATATAGGAGGTAAGAATGACATATTTCTTTTGTATCTGCAAATACTACATTCTTTTATTATGATTTTCAACTTTCTATGCCTTACAGGATTGAAGATGCTCTTGTGGCTGCATTGGAAATACGATTTTACTTAGGATTTTGATCTATTTAGTAGTTTAGAGTAGGCTTAGGAGTAGGTTTCCTTTAGTTTTATTTCTCAGTGTTTCTCTTTGTAATAATGCAGTTATCAACACAAGTGGGCACACCAAGAGAACCATAATATGAATGTTGTCAGGGAAGTCCACTTTAAATCTTTTTCTCTCTACTTTTCGTTGAATATTTCTTTTCAAAAATGCAGTATCATCATGAAAATTTTAAATGGAAAGTAAAGATATAAGTAAATTTGAACCATCAATTCAACCCTGCCCCAAGGTGCCATGAGTAGGACTGCACTCATTTTAGTAAGGTTTTTTCTATTTTCTTTTAGTCTCTTTTACTTTTAATAATAATGCTTGGTCAAAGTAACATCTTATGCATCACTATATTAAGAAAAGAACTTGCTCGCACATGAGATTTTATATGATTCATTTCTTCCTTTATTTTATAGTGGGATGCTAGTAGATCCCAAAGCTCGTGTTTATATTTGGCCAAAATTGTTTATGAAAGTGTGCTTTTGCTATTTCGATTTTGTTTGTTTTGATATACATATGATTTTGAATCCCATTCATAAAATTTGATTTAGTTTGTTGTGTGTTTGTTTTTTTTTTCTTTCTTTCATTTAAATTTCTTCTTGTATGTCTTTTTGAATAATTATATTTCTGATCAAAGAGCGATTGTCGAAGGAAGCATTCATTTCAAGACTTATATTTTTGAAAGAAATTTGAAACAATTCAAACAATTTCTGATGTTAAGATTCAACTCAAATATTGTTGGCAGCCCTACATGCTTTTGCTTTTTTGAATGACAAATGACACTTCTTGTAGCTTCCTTCACCTCATCCTGTAAATATTACTATTTGGGGGTGATTACTGGATTATAAAAGATGTTTGATTATTCTTTCTATTTTTCGTTTTCATGCTTGATTCATGACTAAAAGCATGAATCAAGCATGATTTCATATTATATCCATTTTTCAAAACATGTTTTTAAAGGCTCGTTGTGACTTACATCTACTTCATATTTCATACTTAAATGGTTTTCCTTTGGATTTTATCAAATGTCGATGTAGTACCCATGTTGATTTGCATTTTGGACTGTAAGATTATTTATTTGAATCCTTTGTAAATCAACTTTAATACCAAATGTCGATTCACATTTGATTTGTAAAAACATATCCATTCCAACCCTTTGCAAATCAACTATATCCATTACATGACGTGGGAATTAAATGCACCAAAATCATATCATGTACTTCGTTTTGGCTGGAAGAATGAATTGATAGGATTCTCATTACGAGTAAAGGGTTTGTGTAAGTGTTATGTACTCAGAGATTTCATTACCACGAGTGTTAACTTCATGACCGAAACCCTCATGTTTATGTTATGATCGTGCAGGTGTGTTGCTTGTTTTTGTTTCTATGGTATCAGCTCAGACTTATCCCTCTTACCTCTACCATCTAAACCCATAGTTAGCACAGTCACCCGTATTACAGTCTGATCATACTCTTAATGACCTCTGTTGTCCAAATAGAGCCGAATGGCTCTCAAGCATTATTGTCTCTTGATGATGCGACCGAGGATTTGAAAAACTAGGGTTGGGATACTTTCATTAAGAATTTTGATGGATATAACCTTGGCGTAGCTAAAGAATTCGCCCAAATGTTTGATGGATGCAGAGCAAAGGTTGGTGATGTTCAGTTGGAGGTCACTAAAGAGTTTTTGAGTGAAGCAACGCGGCTTCCTCTCACTACTCAGAAGTGGTTCAAGAATGCAAAAATTGACGAAGTGCCCTGGAGTCTTTTCATGACTTCTAGAAAGATTGATTGTTGTGAGAAAGGTATTCTGGTTTCCCTGCTTAAGGTTAGGTGGCATGGTCTGTTATCAATTCTTAAACAATTTATTACCTGTGAGGGTTGTTATGGCCTAGTTTTTTTTTACCATGTTTGATTGCTCATGCATTTCATAGGATTCCATTTGAATGTGCCTTTTTATTTGCTAAGGAGTTTGTACAAAATGTCGAAGAGATACAAGAAGAAAAGCCTCGACAGTAGCCTCTTTTACCATGGTTTAATTAAAATATTGTTGGTTCATCATTTGAAAACCCTGGGTGACAATTGGGATGGGTTCTTAGCTTGAAAAAGTTTTGTTACAAGCACTCCTATAGAAACCCTTGTGTTGGATAATCCTATGATACAGAAACATGTTGATTTCTCAAGTAACAAACCAGATTTTTTGGAGGAAAACCCTTGTGATGAAGTAGTACTCAATCAGCCCCGGATGGGGTGTTAGTGGAGTTACCGTGGTGAGGGGAGAGACCGGACACGATGCAAGGCAGTACGGAGCCACGTGACCGGCCCGTGCTGCAGTACAATGCCGACCTGGGGGATTAATTGCGTTTAAATTGGAAGTGATGGTCTGCGTAAGGGGCATTAACGCCACCCTTTGTTCCTCCGCACTTTGTATTATGGCTTGGCTCGTAGTATTCATCATTACACCAGGCTTGCGAACTGAAGGGATCCTCCCTTCACGAAGCAAGCGCAACCAGGCACGTCCTAGCACATTCGCCATTGACTACCTGCAATTTTGGTTTGTCCCTGGCCAAACCGGCTCACCTGCATCCATGAAAGAGAGAATTAGAGGTAAGCCAAAGCGGGGCTCACCTTGGAAGCCCCGCAGACCTCCTGCCTCGCTTTCAGCCTCCTCGATGACTGGCTCCTCCCTACACCGCCAGTCTTCGTCCCCTACTGCCTCCCCTCCACCTGCACAGTAAGTTCGTCATCACTCTGTAGCCACCCCGCCACCAAAGCCATCTCTACTCCTACACTCCATGGCCACCCTCCTGTGAGCGTCGCCTCCATCTCAGCGTTGTCCTCAGGATCCCCGAATGCAATTCGTCACGACCATGTCCTTCCCTGCATCCTCGAGCACCTGGAGAAGTACACCACTGGCATTTGCCGAGTCCAAGCGACTGAGTCTCCACACTGCGACCCAACCCAATGGCGAGCACTTCAGAGAACGCTTGGGCATCTTGTTTGATCTAGTTTTCGAGCTCCGAAGGGAGGTGGCGGACCTCAAGTTTCGTTTGCAGGCCACCGAAGACAATGTTGCCTCCTTTTTACATATCCTCTCGGCCATGCACTTGGAGCTCTCCTCGGACCCATCTGGCACTCCTATGGGGGAGGCACTCGACGCTGAAATGGATAGCGTGCTGTGACAGGCAGCAATGAGGAAGAGAACAGCGGAACAAAGCGACCCAGTGGAGAACAAGGAGCGTGAGGTGAGCAAGGAGAATTGCAGGGACGATCAGCCGATCAACACCGATGCAGAACCGTGGGAAGAAGAACTCCGTGCCACGTGGCTGGGATATTCGCCAGGTGTTTAGTTCTCTTTTGTTATGCTTCCAATTTCTTAGGTTCTCAGACTAGATAGCTTATAGGATGGACTCTCTTTATTTTGCTGCATCAGCAACTGTCTAAGACATCTGAATAGGGGCTGGTTGGACTGGTTTCCCCTCTATTGGGGAAGTCCAGTAATTACAGCCAGTTTCATTTTGTATTTTGGAAACTTTTTCTGCTCTAGCAGGCACCATATATATAATATATACTTCTTACTTAAAAAAAAAAAAAAGTAGTACTCAATCAGTTTTTGTATGGGCAATAGGATGATGGTTATGAGTTTATAGAAACCCTTATGCATGATTTAATTGTCGGCCATTACCCGACTGTAAAAAATGATATTAAAAACCCTCGCAAACAATCAAAACAGAAGCGAACAATGTTAGGGTTCCAAAATAAGAGGTCTGGTTGGCTCATTTCAAGAAGTCTGCGAAATCAACCCAAGCCTCATGTGAGCTTGATCGACCCGATCGAGATCCATGAGGATTCAGATTTTGAAATTGAAAAATTTCTCACAGAGGAAAATCCAGACTATGACAAGCCGCACCCTATTAAGCCTTACGATTTTGTTAACAACCTCCCACCATGCCTCGAGGGTAGAAAGGGGTTTGCTGGTATAAATCTCATCCAAGGGCCGACAATAGGTAGTGTTAATGTTCTTGCACCCAACTATACGCTCCCTTGATAGATCACCCCTATGGTGCATTGTGAGGTATGCTTGCATTGGATCAAACAATACTATGAGGACTTCCCTATTCTCCAAGAAAGAATCAAATCACTCACATCCCACAATGAATCATTGACAAAGTAAAACCGTGACCTCAAGGAAAATGAATAGAGACAAGCCAAGCGTCTTAAAAGGACATGCAACATTGTAATAAAGAATGTTGACAGTGTGAAGGCCATAATAAATTCTGAGACATTGTAACATCCCGCTCTGGCGCACTTACCTAACTTATTCTTTGAGGACACTTGCTCGCAAGTGATCTGGATTTATATAATAAAAAATTTTCATTATGATGCATTGAGTTATATGACAGTATGTTTTTACTACCTTGGTATAGACAGGTGCTGCTGACTCAGTTTCTTTGAGTGTGCAGGATGTCAGACCTGGAGGATGCAGAGGCATCGGTGGAACTCCCTTGGACTCCGGATTGAGTCAGGGAGTGGGGTATTTGAGTTGT
>ML781956.1:497294-511840 GCA_009831015.1 Picea engelmannii | reverse complement strand
ACACACTTCAAAAAAAAAAAAAAAAAAAATTTTGCACCTGGCACTAGAGTAGTTGTCGTAACGAGGCAGTTCGTTACAGACATCTTGATCCATTTTTAGTTATTAGTTGAATGGTAAGACAATTATTATTACAATTATGTTGTTTTTTTTTTTTAAATCAAATCTGTTCAATTTGGATTTATTTTACCAATATAATACTGGCTATAGAATCGTGAGATTCTATAGCCAAGTCATTTTCATTTAAAATTTAGTAATTGTTTGTTAATAAAATACTTAACTTGTTCTCATTTCATTTTTTCAGGACATAACATATCTGATGCTGATATTATGGGATGGAACATGCTCGATCTATTTGATTAGTTATTTCCTTATGTTTATTTTTCTAATAGGGAAAACTTTCATAAATTTTGAAGATACAATTTGATCATGGGTGGTTGTAGACCCCCATATTTGTAATGTTTTGATCTTATGGGATATGATCTTATCATCAGAGATAGGGAGATCAGATTTCCCAAAGGCCCTTTAAAAACCATGCATTTTGTAATTGACTGGCATCTTGGCCTAGAGGAGAAGATGGACGAATAATTCCAAGACTAAATGAAACAACACATAGCATTTTGGCTTTTTCCTTTTGTGAATGGTGTTTTCATTCATGTTTTGTTAATCCTGGTATATTAATAGGTCTGGTAGATTTAGAATCAATGATCTATTATGTTTGGGATACTCATGTTATAAATATCATCCATAATTTGTTTCTCTAGATATTAACACTGTGATCATCTCTTCAATTTGAATGACATGATTTATCTTTGATTTTTAGTTGAATAATGAAATGCAATGTGTTACTCTCAAAGTTATCTTACTGTAATCACTTGCGATCATAAGATCATAGGATTTGTTTGTATTACCTATTCTATTATTAAATTCCAGTTACCATTACAGGTTATGAATTTATTCAGAACATTTGCACTATAAGTCTATTGAATATTTATCTCGTAGGCGTGGTAGCTGGATGCTTTTCGTTCACATAGAATCCTAGGTACATTTCACAAACTAACATCAGGTTAGCTCATTTATGCTTCTAACTTATGTCATTTATGCATTAGTGAAACTAGAGAGTTTAGATAAACTTTTGACTATCTGTACACATGTGTTTCATAGTTTTGATTTGTTAGATTTATAGAAAGAAAACAAAAAAATATTTAAATGTGATTTCTTTATCTGCTTTTACAAACACAATTATTTTTACATTGATTTCATAAGTTTCTAGTAAAACTTGCAATTTGTAAATGATGTCTATAAGTGAGACTTTTATGTTTTCTTTTTATGCTTAAATATACCTACAATAGTTATATTAGAGTATATGTATATATATAATATATTTTTAAGTAATTAGTTAGTTATTTCTTTCTTTTGTTTGTTTTCTTTTTAGGACCTTAGATTGGCTAACGAAGCCATTAAACCCGTCAGAGCGAGTTACACCAAATGGCTTGGGTTACTTAGAAAACCCGTACTGGACTCGTTCTTCCAGTTGACAGACATTCAATTTCACTCGTCAACAGATATGTAACAACCCCTTTGTTACAACTACGGGCAAAGATTTTTTTTTTTTTCGGGGATCGCATCTGGCCTGAGCCACACCAATCCTTAACATGGATGGATTTTTTTGTTTTTATGAATTAAGAGGAAAGAAGGTGACGATGACAACAGTTTAACCACACCACCGATGATCAATCCAAGCACATAGCCCACGCAATAGGCTACTATGACACCACGCACAGGCATAAGGGAAACTAGGAGAAACATGCATAGTTCAACAAGGAGGAATGACTACCCGTCTGACGCAAACAATACACGCCTACAAGCTAAGGGACAACATCCCCCTCCTGACATCATAGCCTTGATGAAAAAGACTAGAACCTCAAGGCGCGTGAACCATATGCATGAATGAATTCCACCCATACGCCAAAAGAAACTTACAATGCTCAACCAAACTCACATATATCGCACCGAATCTGGCCAAGTTCTCCTTTGACACTATCCAATAGGGTGAGCCATGATCCCCTCCTTAGGAATCATGTTGTACCCAGGTGATAGATGCGTCAACAACCTTGGCACCACACATCCTATCTAGACCGAGGACTCTAGAAATATCCGACGCGCTAGGAGGTGAAACAATTGACACAAGACTGCACCCACACCCCAACAATAGGTCGACGAGACACAAGAGGACGACACAAGGAAGATGCTAACCCACATAATACTTTGTCAACACCCCAACCATTAATCACATCTAAAATAGTCAATATTGACCATCTAATTTAACATCGATTACCAATCTAATAGTAAGTCAAATTTCAATTAGTCACAATATACAATTTTATATTAACATTAAATTCTACTAGTCAAAATTGAAATTAAGTCAATATACGTCAATTTAATTTAGCATCAAAGACGATCTAAAGTGGCATTCAGAAATTAATCACTAAATACCATCCCACATAGCAGTTAACCTCCTCAACATTCATTAACAGTATCAACGTATGAGCTGCAATGATCACGCTTGCTAGCGACATTAATTTATAAATTGACATCAATGTATCATCAAATTAACCTTAATGCAAATCAAATTTATCCCGCTTAATTAAGTCCATGCTAACACTATAACCCAAGTTACATTCTTACTGAAAAGTCAATTTAATCAATGTTATATCTGAAGGGAAAGACTGTTCTAAATTAGTTAAAGGGTTGTCTAAACATATGAAGAAGTTGTCTAAATATGATAATCGGTTGTTGTATCAAGTAAATATAAATTCCCTTGCTGCAACTACTATGTACATTATACATGGGTTGTCAATTCAACTTAAAAGTTGTACTGATTGAAGGCGGTTAAGGGAGAAGGTATCCAATACAAAGCTAAATCAATTGATGTGGAAAACAAAATGCCATCATTAAATGGAATGCATGTAATTAAGAGTAATAAATGAATTAGATGAACACGCAAGTATTAAATGGGAAATCATCGTGCAGTGAGGGTAACAGTTGCAGTTTCCCAAAAGGAAAATCGCCAGGCTATTAAGTGGGAAAATCACAGTCACACTTTTAAGGGAACTCGTGGTCATTCCAGTGGAAAAATGGAGTCAACATTTAAAATAAAATTAGTGGTCATTAATCAACAATAAAACCCAGTATATTAAAAGAAAATTCGTGGTCATTAACAACAACAAGACGCAGTCATCTTAAAAGAAAATTCATGTTCATTAATCAGTAACAAAATGCAGTCATCTTAAAATCAAATTTGTGGTCATTAACAACAATGAAACGTGGTCATCTTTAAAGAAAATTCGTGGTCATTAATCAGAAACAAAATGCAGTCATCTTAAAAGAAAATTCATGGTCATTAATAACAACAAAACACAGTCATCTCAAAAGAAAATTTGTTGCACAGAGACACACTAGAAGGAATCACATTGTTGTCATTATTTAATATGCAAATCGTTGTATGAGTAGTTGGTATTACATATCGCAAGGGAATTGGTACTACAACAAGTTGTGGGTACAAATTGAAACAATAAAATCAACACAACCAAAGCAGGAATGGATACATAAATTGCTAAGATTAACCATTCAATTAACCAATCAATTAAAACACCCAAAAGTAAAAATTTGTTGGGATTAACCATTCAATTAAAATCGTTGAGATTAACCATTCAATTAAAATGCCCAAAAGTAAAAAAAAATTGGGATTAACCATTCAATTAAAATCACTGAGATTAACCATTCAATTAAAATGCCCAGAAGTAAAAATTTGTTGGGATTAACCATTCAATTAAAATCGTTGAGATTGACCATTCAATTAAAACACCCAGAAGTAAAAATTCTTCTTAACCACTATACACTGGCTGTCTAGAACGAAAATCGAGTATCTTGTCAAGCACTTGGCAATCCAAACAACTGACCAGAAATAAAAAAGGTTTGCTGGGAAAATTTCGCCCCCCAAGTCAACGAAGTGCACCCAAAGAAGTAGCAATCGCCAGGCAACAAAACGAAATATAAAAACGTAGGTAAATTCTAGCAAGATATAAAAACGAGGTATAAAACAAGATAACAATGAGATATAACAATGTCGATTTTAAACAAAACTTTGCCATCAATCAAATCTTGTAGGGTTAATTAAATGCATCAAGGCACAAAACCAACAATCATCCAAGGAAAACAATGGAGGTAGACGACTGACATGAACGTTCTTCACTCATCATCCATGCACAGAAAAGCAAGGCATTGAGATCCATAGGTCTATTAATGTCGAATCAACGACCGTAGATCAGTCTCCTGGCCAACTACTCATGCAAGGACTAATGAGCTAGGAACACAAGGAAAAAACAACCACAATCATCACAAATAAATATACCATAGGATGGTCAAGACATGTAGGGATCGAAGGCCATCGGAAAATCAATATCGAGCTAATGGCTATGGAAAAAATTTCAGTCATCAACTAGAATGATAAGAAAATCATTTTTCATACCCAAATAAAAATGTAAAACTAAAAGAATAAATCATACTAACAATCTACCATGCAACAATAAATGAAGCGTACCATTTCTCAAACGCCTGCTTTGATTTGATACCTCGCGCGCTTCATTCACTATCTCTTGTCGACTGATGAGACTTCACCAGTACCTCCCAGCCAACGCTAGGGTTACTCATCTTCCCCCTTATCCCCTCAAGCCGCAAAGGGGCCACACACACTAAACAGAGAATCAGCTAGCTCCCATCTCACCTCGCAAGGTCGAGCTACCACTCCTCACCGAGTTGGGTATCCCAACTCCCACAAGCTAAGTCGGTCAAGTATAAATTTCTGCAGCGTAACGTTACACAAACAAAAGAGATCCATCATCATTCTCCTCCCTCCATTATATAGAGTTTCAAAGTCCCTTACTTTCCCAAAATCTCATTTTATTTAAGTTTAATAATTTAATTCATAAAAATCCTCCCCATACATGTGTTACCCATCCCCTTCAATCCTCTTCAAATTAATTTCATTAATTAATTAATTACCCCTATTTCCCTCACTCACCTAAAGGCACTCCTAGAATCCCTCCTAGGTGTCCCCATATCCCCTTACAATTTTTAATGACTTTCCCCCTTATTAATTAACTAGTGGAGTTTAAATTAGAAAGTTCTTAACTGGTAGATACCTTACTATGTTGGACAATCTGCCTTTAGGTAATCGTTAACCTACCGTTTGAGCCACAACGGGAGTGCTAGTAGGTTGTGGCAGGGCTTCTTTCCACACCTCTCCCTCAACATCTCTAGTATTCCTACATGACCCCTCTACTCCACATGTGAGTCTGGTCGGCAAGCTATAATCAGCCTACATCATCAATGAATCATATCAGAAATATATCCATAATCATATCATCTAATTAGATGCACTAATATCACATATAAAACAATAAAATCCCAGTAGTTCACTCCCCGACTCGATCCAGAGTCCAAGGGGTTCCATTGATGCCTCTGCATCCTCGAGGTCCAAAATTCTTCACACTCAGTAAAATCAAGTCAATAGCACCTGTCTAAGTCAATGCAGCAAAACAACATGTCATCAACCCATAATGCCTTATAATCAAAATCAAAGGTTTAATAGTATAATAATTTGGATCACTTGCAAGCAAGTTTCCTCAAAGAATAAGTTCGAAAAGTGTGCGCAAGAGCAGGATGTTAGATACACCCTCTCTTGGTCTAAACTTTGTCCCGAAGTTTCATAGTATAAGTGCTAAAATAATGTGTATCACAGTATCATAAGTCTATCTATCAAGCAAAAATGGAAACTACTGGTGCATATCATATGCATCCTCCCAAGTCGCCGAGTGTGGACTATAGCTGTCCCACTGGAACTTGACTTGATCTATTGTTCAATGCCGCAGTTGTCGAATGAAATGATCCAAGATGTGGATCGGCTCAGCCGTGAGCACCCTCTCATCTGATACCTACAAGGAACTCATGTAAATAACATGTGTAGGATCACTAATATAATGTCTCAAAATAGATATGTCAAAAACATTGTCCATACACCTCAAGGAATTAGGCAAGGCTAGTCGATAGGCCACGGGCCCCTTTCTTTCCACGATCTCAAAAGGTCCCATGAACCTAGGAGATATTTTAGCTCCCTTTCCAAACTTGATCGAAATCTTATGTGGTTTAACCTGTAAGAAGACTCGATTTCCAACCTCGTAACTATGGTCGACACAGTGCACATTGGCATAACACTTATGTCGATCATGTGCTTCCTTAATCCTTTGTCTTATTGTTTTCATTTTTTCTTCCATTTCTTGGATCACTTCTGGTCCCACCAGGACCCTATCCTCAAGCCAATCCCAAGTCAAAGGTGTCTGACATGGTTGCTCGTAAAGAAACTTGAAAGGCACCATCTTAATGGTGCTTTGGTAACTATTGTTATAAGCGAATTCCACCAGTGGAAAGAATTCTTCCCAATGCTTTTGTTGGTCCATCACGTACATGCGCAACATGTCCTCCAAGGTCTAGTTCATTCGTTTTGTCTTCTCGTCAGTCTCTGGGTGATATGTTGTACTGAAGTTAAGTTGGGTTCCCAAGGGCTCTTGGAAACTTGTCCAAAATCATCCAGTAAACACTGATCCTCAATCGGATATAATCCTCTTAGGAACGCCTTGAAGCCTCACAATCTCACTGATGAAAACTCTATCTATGTCAGGTGCCTGATATGTAGTATGCAAAGGAATAAAGTGAACACTCTTTGTCAGAGTGTCTACTACTACGAAAATCGAGTCATGTCTCCTTGTCGTCAGTGGGAATCCAACAATAAAATCCATCGAAATAACGTCTCATTTCTATTCTTGAATAGCGTGTAGTTGTAGTAATCCTGTTGGATGTCTATGTTCGGCCTTTCCCTACTGACATTCTAGACATATGGACACATAGTTGACTATGGCTGCCTTCACTCCTTTCCAGAATAATAAGGTTTTAATGTCCACCCTCATCTTCGTGACTCTGGGGTGAGCCATGTAGAATGCTCTATGAGCCTCGCTTAGGATCAAGCTCCTCAACTCATCATTCGGTGGTACATAAATCTGATTTTTAAACCTCAATAATCCATCGTCGTCAAACGTAAATCCTTCAAATCTTGGTACCATCATTGTGTTTTGTCTGATAAAACCCTAGACCTCTTTGTACCTGTCATCGTCACACTGTAAAGTTAGAATCTTTTCACATAGATTCATCTGAAGAGGCAACACCAAAAAGATGTGTTGTCTCCAACTCAATGCATCTGTTACTCGGTTCACTATTCATTTTATGTAAGTAATCTCGAAGTCGTACTCGCTAAGCAATTTTGACCAACGCTGTTGTCGCTCGTTCAGGTTGCTTTGCATAAAGATGTGTTGTAGTCCACAGTGGTCCATCTTTAGCTCAAATTTGCATCCAAAAAGGTAGTGTTTCAAAACCTTCAACGTATATATGATGGATAACAAATCCAAATCATGCTTTGCATAGTTCTCCTCATGCCTTCTCAGTTTCCTTGATATGTAAGTGATCACTCGACCGTCTTTCATCAATACTCTACCTAAGCCTTCCTTGGATGCGTCAGTGCATACCAAGAATTTTGCGTCCATGTCAGGGATTTTTAGTATCGGTGTCATTGTCAACATCTCCTTGAGCCTCCTAAAATATTTCATGCATTTTTTGGTCCAAACAAACTTCTTGTTCTTCCTCTAAAACTCCATGTTCGGATTTGTTATCTTCGAAAATCCTTCGACGAACCGTCGAGCATATCCTGCTAGAACCATGAAGCTACGTACTTCCAGGATGATCGTCGGTACAGGCCATTCCATAATAGCCGTGACCTTCGTTGGATCCATGGAGATACCTTCACCAAAGATGACATGACCTAAGTAGTGAATATTCGATTGATAAAATGAGCATTTGGACAACTTCCCATACAAATTGTTCTCTCGCAGACACTGTAGTACCAAGCGCAAGTGCTCGTCATGCTCCTCCATCGTCCAAGAGTAAATAAAAATATCGTCAATAAATACTTGGACCAACTTATCCAAGTACTCATGGAACACCCCGTTCATCAAACTCATAAATACCCCTGGGGCATTTGTCAGTCCAAATGGTAAAATAGTAAACGCGTAATGTCCAAACCTTGTGTTAAAGGCAGTCCTAGGGACATCATCCTCCTTAATCTATAACTGGTGGTATCCTAATCGCAAATACATCTTTGAGAACACCGTCACACCCTTCATATGATCGAACAGATCATCAATCCTCAGCAACAGATACTGATTCTTGATTTTTGCCTTGTTCAATTGATGGTAGTCAATACATATCCTCCACAAACCATCCTTCTTTCATATGAAAATAACAGGTGGACCCAACAGTGACACTCTTGGACATATCAGTCCCAGGTCCAACAAATCCTTCAATTGCATTTTCAACTCCTATATCTCCGAGGTCGACATCCGATAAGGTGTTCTAGCTATCGGTTCAGTCCCCGGTCTTAGGTCTATAGTAAAATACAATTCCCTCTCCGGCGACATCCCAGGTAACTCCTCTAGAAAGACACTTGCAAACTCCCTCACCACCAAAAGGTGTTCTATTCCTTTCGCTACTCCCTTCTCGTTTAATGCAAGGATCGCATAAAGATTACATTCTTGCACATTCTCTTCCGTAGCTGCAAGGAAGAGATGAACCTCAGGGAAACTCCCTGGTTTCGACCTACAATCATGCATCTTTGTCCCTCATCATCGACCAAGATCAACCGTTTTGTCTTACAGTTGAGTATCGCCTAATGCGATTCCAACTAGTCCATACCAATCACAACATCATAAGATCCTAAGATCATGATGAGGTTGGCCCTAGTGACAAACTCTCCCAGGTTGAGGGTGCATCCCATAACCTTTCCTCCAACCTTTTGTTTGGATCTAGAAGTCATCTCTACAAAGCTAATCTCATCCTGTTCAACTGCCTTTACTTAATCCTTTTTAGCACTGCTCCAGAAATGAAACTCTCGGTAGCACCAGATTCTATCAAAATACTAAGGGTTTGGTCACTAAGAATACCTGACGTCTCGAGCATAGTCAACTGGTGCTCTGCCTAGCGGTTATTCACCACTGCATGAATTCGATGGGCCTTGCCCAAATCTCCCACAGTGGTGGGTCCGACTGATCTAGATGCTCTAGTCCTCTCGAGTAGGCAGTCGCGCTGGTAGTGTGTCTCCCCACACATCCGACACCCCTTCTTTAGTCCAACACTCCTAGTACCCGAAGTAGAAGATGACGACCCACCAGCCTAGAATCCTAGTTTGTTCTACTGAACAAGCCTAAACTTCTGCTGCTACAGTCGACGTTGTTGTTGATGCTGTGGTCCTCGATAAGGTGTCCACTATTGAGGTGTCGGTCACCGAGGTGTAGTGAAAGTGGATCCCCTCTGGAAGCCACAATATCCTGGTGTATTTTTAGCTGGTGTCTGATGCTACTATGCACTAGATGACACCTGTCCTACTGGTCTCACTAGAGTCTTTCTCTGAGCCCCACTGATAAGTTTCTCCTCTACTATGAGGGCCTTCTGGATGGAATCATGCAAGAGTTGAGGCATCGAAATCCTAACCTTTGCACGTAAGCTTCCAGTAAGGCTGAACACTAGCCTGTTGACCTTAAGTTTCTCAGTATTAAGATGCAGAGCATACTGAAGCAACTCCATAAAATGGGCCTTGTACTCGAGCACCGTACGACCACCCTGTCGTAAGGCATTGAACTCGTTGAGCTGATGCTCAATGAATTCCTCTAATAGGTACCTCTCTCGGAACCATTCCTCGAATAGTTCCCATGAAACGTCTTCAACAACCATGTTCAATTGTGGCAGGAGCATCTTCCACCATAGAAGAGTGCTCCCCTTTAGTTGAAATACCGCCATGTGGAACTTCATGTTAGAGGTATAGTTGTGAAGCAAAAATCACATCGCCATATTCTCCAACCATGCCTCGGTGGATGCGCCATCCGGGGCACCAAATAACTCGATAAATTTGACCTTCTCGAGTTCGCAATGAATGCTACCAGTACCGACCGGAGCGAGTGGTGGACCCTTAGGGGGTGTCGGTGCCTTGGCCTCATCTCTATCCAAATGGCTGATCAATGCCTTATAAATTTGCTGAAAAGATCTCATCATTCCAACTACATCACCTACTACTATCTTCTCCTGCCCAACAACCTGTTCGTCTCCCTAGGGGTTAGACCCCTCAGGCGTGGATGTTATTGGAGGTGTCGCGCCTCCTCCCCTAACACCCTGTCATCTACCTCCATGACGTCCTCTAACCATGATCACCTGTATGGATACAAGTCAGCTCAAGTAGCAACATTATAATAAAATCATAACAAAGAAAGTCATAGTGATCCCAAGTTGTAACGTTCTTCCTCGTTATGACAACAACTATGATAACAGGTGCAATTTTTTTTTGTTTTAAAAGTGTGTGTGCGCGTGTTGAAAGGAAACAGACACACTTGACTCTAAGTTGCCACCCAATGACTAACAAGACACAACCACAATGATCACAACAAGAAGACACAAGGCGCTCAACAAGTAACTGCAAGCATTAACGATCATAGCTATAAGTCGCACAACACAAACATTTAATGGCATACTGGGTTATGCACCATATGAACACATAAGGAAGAATCCATAGTAGTATATTTTACCATTTCTTCACAAGAAAGTAGGGCGTTTAATATTAGTTCTCTTCTCTGGGGAGAGAGAAGGTCAGATAGGCTCCTGGCCGACTGCTCAAGCAGAAACTAGTAATCTCTGTCAGGTGTGTCGCAAGAGTGGAAACCTTGCCCTTAAAGGGCCCGAGACTCTTGATACGGCACCTGATTCTTTACAAAAAAAATATCACACACACAAACTTATATACTAGGCTACATGGAGGTGTCTACATCCCGCCCGACACAAGCATACAAAGCAAAGAAATCATTACAACCAAGTACAATAATAATTAAGGAAAAACCACGACCACGGCGGAAAGAGCAAGTGCGAATGGACTCCGATGAAACCACCCAATGGTTAAGACTCAGCATTACCTATGACTCATTTGGCAACGATATAGATCAATCACTTCGTTTAATATCCGGTAGTCGACAAGTTACCAAGTCCAACCTTAAAAATAAAGTAAGGTTAATTGAATGCAATCCCCATTTACCAACTCATGATAACTTATCATACTTAAATCAAGGACATTACACTATATATGTTTTACCGCTAACAGTTAAATCTACGATATCGTTACCATAAACGACAACACCAGTTCATTTTAAATTACCATGACTTTTCAATAATAGCAACCATATTACAAGACAATGACAATCATTAAAGCAAGTTCAGCAATAATCAAGTCAGTAACACAACCATCATTACCGCAATTAGCAAAGTTATCTATAGTACAATATTAGCATAAACATTGGTTCCATAAACATTGGTTTCATAAACATTAGTTCAATATAACTATTAGCATAAACATTAGTTCCATAAACATTGGTTCCATAAACATTAGGTCAATATAACTATTAGCATAAACATTAGTTCCATAACATTGGTTCCATAAACATTAGTTCAATATAACTATTAGCATAAACATTAGTTCCATAAACATTGGTTCCATAAACATTAGTTCAATATAACTATTAGCATAAACATTAGTTCCATATAGCTATCAGCATAAACATTCAATACAACTATTAGCATAAACATTTAAACGTTCATTACACTATCATTACCTTAATTTAACGTTAGCATCTGGGTAGGCCTGAATTCCTTAGTGCGCAAAATCAGATTTTTAAAATAAAACAACAAGATGCAAGTGTAGAAGGATTCAATGAAGGAGAGTAACAAAATCTTCTCACCCACTCTCCCTCTATAAGTCCAATTGTTACAGTTTAGATCTGACCATAATAAAACTAAATTCCCCCCTACATTAAAACACTACCCCATTATGTTAACCATTATAAAACCAATTCTTCTTATCCCAATGGAACTTAACTGGAGTTTGTATGAAAGGGGCAAGGAACGGAATTAGGTTAACAGAGAACATTCAGCTACTAACAAGAATAATCATGCTTCAAGAGTCCCTCAAAATTGAAAATTATAATGAAGGAATTTATTAACAAGATCCTTATCTACAGTTTAGTTATCCATTTTAATTGATCGCCAAACAACTCTGCACCTTACCAATCAGCAATGTCCACCTGCAACCATCATAAAATCATAGTGCACAACCACTATCAAATAATTTCTGACACACGTTCTCACAAAATCCTTTAGAGGCTGTCACTATCGATCAGTTGTCTGGACCTCAAGGAAATCTACGCCTCCAGGGTGTAGGTCGCTTGTCTTTAATTAAATCGCCAAGAATTGGGGGTAGTGATGGCAGAACGTTGTTCTAAAAAGGGGGTAGAAGGCTGATGGTTACGCTCAACCCAACACAACACATGTCAACAATAGGAAGGGGGGGGTTTGTCCGAGCTGCCACCGTGACTAAAACTAACCAGCATCCAACCTAACATTCACCAGGAAATCCACTACAGTCATGCCTAGGTTGCATAAAGGCTATCATAACAGCTAGGGATTTAAGATTACTGACATCCACTCACGTGGTTGAGTTATGACTCTGGCGAGAAATAAAAAAAACAAGGAAGACACCAGCCATATGCCCGGACACCTAGGAAACGCGGGAGTGACTCCCGAGTAAAGTTGAGAAGAAAACTGGCAAACGAGATTAAATAAAAATGGAATTAACCATGTGGGCCAGATAGGGGAGCGTTGTCCTGAGCATCAACATGCTCGGTAAATAACACCACGGTTAAGGGTAATAGAGATACGATAAAATATAAGGGAAGGCCGAGGTTTAACTCTGTCCAGTGTTTCAGCAATGCAAAAGGGAAGAGCGTAGGTAGCATGGGGCGAACACATTTACCAGTGGGTTAATGGCTCGTGTCAAACAGTAAAATCATGCTCCCGCAAAACTTGGGTCACTCCAGCTTGATCGAATGTTCGCGGTTCAAGTGGTTCGCTGTCCCTGAACACGATGGATAAAAATAAGAAAGGAAAGGCAAAGTTCAAGTGGATCACTGTCCCAACATACCATGGTCATCCTTTAAAGCATGCAATTCGGATAATACAACTGTTGTTATATTTTTACGGTTTCCAGGAGTTGGACATAGTCATACGGATTTGGGCGGATAAAACTCTGGGGGTACGTCTACCATCAATCAAATGAGCTTCCTCTATTCTTAAATTTGTTGGGGTACTTCAGTGGATGCAGTCTCAAAAACTAACAAAGGGCTGAACTGATAATATCAACAGGGCTTTAAGGATTCCCTTCCAAAGTGACAACCACGAAAGGAAACGTGGTCCGACCAAGGGTTTCAGAACATCGACTCATAAAGTTTATACGTTTTTCTTTTCTGATCAAAAAGCCAAACATGCAGGCAGAAAAATTGCTAAATCCGGCCAACACCAGAATACCAAGGAATAACATACAGACAAGCACCTTAATCTATATATATATTTTTTTGTTTCTTTATCTATGAAACAGAGGGAAGAACATTAATTACAGTGGCATTGACATCCGTAAAACTTACACAACATTTACATAGCAACCATTTCTATTATCGGAGGTTTCTCAGTAGCTAAATTCATTATATGAGGTATTCAAAAAAAATTAGTTGTAATTTATTCCCCAAAAACCCATAGAATATGACCATGTACCAAATTTCAACCACAGTACTTATCACGAGAAAGCCTTAAGAATAAACAATAGATGCAAATATAATCACTAAGTAAATAACTAAAAACATTCATTTAGTCCATTCACAGCTGATAATCCGCTCCCAGCTTGAGTCTTAATGCATATAATTCTACCAATTTGAAAACCATATCGTTGCCTCAATGCCATCCTCCAGTGTTGTCCGCGCTCTGTGCCGCTCCCGCTCGCTGACCGTAGAGACTACACCGGTACCTCCCAACCAATTGCTAGGGGTACTCTGCTTCCCCCTTATCCCCCCGAGCCGCAAAGGGGCCACACAAGATCCAGATGGTAAGTCTAGCTTCCCAGCTCGCCTCCAAGGTCGAGCTACCACTCCAATCCAAGCTGAGAAAATCCCAACTCCTCACAAGCAATCAGTCCAGTCACAAACTGGCAGCGTAACGTTACACTAATAATCCATCCCCTTCTTCCTCATCCTCCTTTTCTTTTATAGAGTTTTGAGACCCACCCTTTCCCTAAATCATATTTAATTTAAGTTTTAATGAAAACCCTCTAAAAATTCTCTTTCTTACAAGTGTCACTCATCCCCCACATTTTTCCAAAATTATTTTCTTTAAATTTATTAAAAGGCTCATTTCCCTATTTTTATTATTCCTTCTTTTTTTTTTTAAACTAAAAAGGTAAATGCGCTAATTAATCTTTTTATTTTATTTTTAAATTCATAACTTCTTATACTCCCGCACGTTAA
>ML781956.1:484881-497244 GCA_009831015.1 Picea engelmannii | reverse complement strand
TATTTAATATCTTTTGTTCTTTCACAAGTTAGGAATTAATTTCCTCTTTGCAAATTTTTAAATCCCTTAGTTTAATTAAATCCTTACTCTTTTCATTTACCCCAAGAATTTTTTGAAGACCCAACTATTTCCTAAGTGGGTTTTTGTTTAAATTGTTATTTTTATTCTAGGGTCCTTTTCTTAAGGTTAGACTAAATTTTTACCATAAAAGTTTTAGACTTAGGACTTAGATTCTGAACTGGGTGACACTTGGTTAGGGAAGTTGTTTAAGGATTTCTTAAGGTGTTAAAGTCTTAGGGCCATTTAGGTTGGTTTCCTTCATCAACATCAATGCGATGTTCCCTTCAGGATGCACCACGTGCTCCAAGGGTGCCACTCGCCTCATTCGTTTCCTTTGCGGGACGTGCCCTTTAGGATTCACCACGTGCTCCAAGGGTGCCACTCACTAACTTGAGTTTCTTTTGTGTGACGTGCCCTTCAGGATGCACCATGTGCTCCAAGGGTGCCACTTGCCAACTTGAGTTTCTTTTGCGCGATGTGCCCTTCAGGATGCACCACGTTCTCCAAGGGTTTCACTCGCCAACTTGAGTTTCTTTTGCATGACGTTCCCTTTAGGATGCACCACGTGCTCCAAGGGTGCCACTCACCAACTTGAGTTTCTTTTGCGCGACGTGCCCTTCAAGATGCACCACGTGCTCCAAGGGTGCCACTCGCCAATTGGACTGATTGGTAGACATCTATAACTCTTGGAGTCAACACTCTGCCAGGTGAACTTGTGGGAGACTAAGGGCTCTAAGGAATAAGGCCCCCACCTTATTGCGTGCCCCTTAGAATCATCATGAGCGACTATCACAGTATGCCTTCACGACATCGTGGATCATCTCGAACTAGGTAATCGTTAACCTACAGTTCGAGCCACGGTGGGAGTGCTAGTAGGTTGTGGCAGGGCTATTTTCCACACCTCTCCCTCAACCTCTTTGGAAATCGTGTGTGGCCCCTTTACTCCATATGTGAGTCTAGTCGGCAAGCTATCGTCAGCCTGCATCATCAAAAATCGTGTCAGAACATGTCAACATCATATCATCAAATCAATGAAATATCATAGTAAATAAATCAACCCAAATAGCACACTCCCTGACTCAATCTGGAGTCCAAGGGGTTCCACCGATGCCTCTGCATCCTCAAGGTATGAAACACTGCACACTCAATGAAACTGAGTCAACGACACCTGTTTACATCAAAGTAGTAAAAACATCATGTCATCTATCAATACGCATCATAATCAAGGATAAATGGTTTAACATCATAAAAGTCCAGATCACTTGTGAGCAAGTGTCCTCAAAGAATAAGTTTTCTCAGTGCACCAGAGCGGGATGTTACATACACCCCCTCTTGGTCTAAACTTCATCCCAATGTTTCTCAGTATCAATGTCGAATGAAAGTACCACAGGATCATAAGTCTATCTATCAAACAAAAATGGGAACTGCTGGCACATATCATATGTGTAGGATCACTAATATAATGTCTCAAAACAGATGCATGAAAAACATCGTGCATATGCCTCAAAGAATCCGGCAAGGTTAGTCAATAGGCCATGGGCCCCTTTCTCTCCACAATCTCAAACGGTCCCACGAGCCTAGGAGAGACTTTAGCTCCCTTTCCAAACTTGATCGAACTCTTATGTGGTTTAACCCGCAAGAAGACTCGATCGCCGACCTCGTAACTACGGTCGACTCGGTGCGCATAGACATAACTCTTCTGTCGATCCTGCGCTTCCTTAATCCTTTGTCTTATGGTTTGCATTTGCTCTTCCATTTCTTGCATCGCTTCTGGTCCCACCAGGACCCTATCCTCAAGCTGATCCTAACTCAAGGGCATCCGAAATGGTCGCCCATAAAGAAACTCAAAATGTAACATCTTAATGGTGCTCTGGTAACTGTTGTTGTAAGAGAACTCTAATAGAGGCAAGAATTCCTCCCAACACTTTTGTTGGTCCATAACGTACATGCACAACATGTCTTCCAAGGTTTGGTTCATTTGTTCTGTCTGTCCATCTGTCTCTGGGTGATACGCAGTACTAAAGTTAAGTTGGGTCCCCAAAGCCTCTTGGAAACTTGTCCAAAATCGTCTAGTAAACACCGATCCTCGATCGGATATAATCTTCTTAGGCATGCCATGCAGCCTCACAATCTCACTGATGAAAACTCTCGCTATTTGAGGTGCCTGATACGTCGTATGGATAGGAATAAAGTGAGCACTCTTCGTCAGAGTGTCTACTACTACAAAAATAGAGTCATGTCTCCTTACTGTCAGTGGCAATCCAACAATAAAATCCATCGAAATAACTTCCCGTTTCGATTCTGAAATGGCATGTGGTTGAAGTAATCCTGTCGGGTGTCTATGTTCAGCCTTTACCTGGTGACACTCTGGACATCTCGCCACAAAGTTGACTACGTCGAACTTCATTCCCTTCCAGAAGAATAAGGGTTTAAGGTCTTCCCTCATCTTCATGACTCCTGGGCAAGCCATGTAAACTGCTCTATGAGCCTCGCTCAAGATCAACATCCTCAACTCGTCGTTTGGCGGTACGTAAATTTGACCTCTAAACCTCAATAACCCATCGCTATCAAAAGAAAATCCCTCATATCGTGGTACCATCATTGTGTTTTGTACGATAAAATCCTCGACTTCTTTGTACCATTCATCGTCATGCTGTAAAGTGAGAATCTTCTCATGTAGATTCATCTGAAGAGGAAACACCGGAAAGATGCATGGTCTCTGACTCAAAGCATCAACCACTCGGTTCACGATTCCCTTTATGTAAGTAATCTTGAAGTCGTACTCGCTAAGAAATTCCAACCAACGTCGTTGTCACGCGTTCAGATTGCTTTGCATGAAAATGTGTTGCAGCCCACAATGATCAATCCTTAATTCAAATTTTCATCCAACAAGGTAGTGTCTCCCAACCTTCAAGGCATAAATGATGGCTAATAACCCCAAATCATGCGTCATGTAGTTCTCCTCATGCCTTCTCAGCTTCCTCGAAAAGTAAGCAATCACTCGTTCATCTTGCATCAAGACTCTGCCTAAACCTTCCTTGGATGCGTCAGTGCATACCAAGAAGTCTGCATCCATGTTAGGGACCTTTAGTATCAGTGTTGTTGTCAACAACTCTTTAAGCCTCCGAATGCTTCCGCGCATTTCTCCGTCCAGACCAACTTCTTGTTTTTCTTCTACAATTCTGTGATCGGACTTGCTATCTTCAAAAATCCCTCGACAAACCGTCGATAGTATCCTGCTAAACCCATAAAACTACGCACTTCTATGACATTCATCAGCGCAGGCCATTCCATAATAGCCTCAACCTTGGCTGGATCCATGGCGATACCTTCGCCGGAGATGACATGCCCTAAGTAGTGAATCCTCGATTGGTAAAAAGATCATTTGGACAACTTCCCATACAATTTGTGCTCTCGTAGACACTGTAGTACCAAGCGCAAGTGCTCGTCATGCTCCTCCGTCGTCCGAGAGTAGATCAAGATATCCTCAATGAATACTTGGATGAACTTGTCCAAGTACTCGCAGAACACCCCGTTCATCAAACTCATGAATACCCCTGGGGCATTTGTCAGTCCAAACGGTAAAACAGTAAACTTGTAATGTCCAAATCTCATCTTGAAGACGGTCTTAGGGACATCATCGTCCTTGATCCGTAACTGGTGATACCCTGATCGCAAATCGATCTTGGAGAACACCGTCGCACCTTTCATTTGATCGAACAGATCATCAATTATTGGTAAGGGATATTGATTCTTGATCGTAGCCTTGTTCAGTTGATGGTAGTCAATGCAAAGCCTCCATAATCCATCCTTCTTTCATATGAAAATAACTGGTGCACCCCACGGTGACACACTAGGGCGTATCAGTCCCAGGTCCAGCAACTCCTTCAATTACATTTTCAACTCTTGCAGCTCCGGGGTCGACATCTGATAAGGCGTCCTTGCTATCGGTTCGGTCCTCGGTTTCAGGTCTATGGTAAACTCCAGTTCCTTTTCCAATGGCATCCCAGGCAACTTCCCTGGAAATATGTCCGCAAACTCATTCACCAGCGGAAGGTGTTCTAGACCTTCTGCTACTCCCTTTTCATTTAGCACGAGGATCACATAAAACTTGCACCCCTTGCACATACTATTCCGTAACTATAAGGAAGAGATGAACCTCAGGGAAACTCCCTGGTTCTGTCCTACAGTCACACGTCTCTATCCTTCATCATCGATCAAGCTTAACTGTTTCGTCTTACAGTTGAGTATCGTTTCATGCGATTCCAACCAATCCATACCAATCATGATGTCATAAGATCCTAAGATCATGATGTACAAGTTGGCCCTCATGACAAACTCTCCCAGGTTAAGGCACAGCCCGTAACCTTTCCTCCAACCTTCTGTTTAGCTCCTGAAGCCACCTCTAGGAAGCTAAACTCGTCCTGTTCGACTGCCTTTACTTTAATTCTTTAGCGCTTCCCCAGAAATGAAACTCTCAGTAGCACATGGGCCTATCAAAATGCTAAGGGTCTGGTCAGCGATAGTACCTGTCATCTCGAGCACAGTCGACTGGTGCTCTGCCTGGCGGTTATTCACCACTGCATGAATTCGATGGGCCTTGCCCATATCTCCCAGTGTAGTGGGTCCGTCTGATCCGGACACTCTGGTCCTCTCCACAGGACGGTCATGCTGGTAGTGTGGCTCCCCACATGTCCAACACCCCTTATTCGGCCCAGTAGTCCTGGTGCCCGAAGTAAAAGAGGACAGCCCACTGGCCTGGAACCCTTGTTTGTTCTGCTGAACAAGCCTCAACTGTTGTTGTTGTGAGTGATGATGTTGCTGGTGCTGTGGTCCCCAATAAGGTGTTTCCTGCTGAGGCAGTGGTCGTCGGGGTGTAGTGAAAGTGGATCCTCCCTGGAAACCACAATATTCCGACGTATGTCTCGCTGGTGTCTGATGCTGCGGTGTACCAGATGAACCCTGCCCTGCGGGTCTCGCTGGAGTCCTGGTCTGACCCCCACTAATAAGCTCCTCCTCTGCTCTGAGGGCCTTCTGGATGGTGTCGTGCAAGGTTTGAGGCATCAAAATCATAACCTTTGCACACAGGCTTCCGTTAAGGCCAAACATGAACCGATTGACCTTGAGTTTCTCTGTGTTAAGGTGTGGAGCATACCGAAGCAGCTCCATGAAATGTGCCTCGTACTCGGGCACCGTACGACCTCCCTGTTGTAATGCATTGAACTCATTGAGCTGACGCTCAATGACTTCCTCTAAAAGGTACCTCTCTCGAAACTGTTCCTCGAATAGTTCCCATGACACGTCTTCAACGGCCATGTTCAGCTGCGGCATGAGCATCTTTCACCATAGAAGAGCGTTCCCCTTTAGTTGAAAGACTGCCATGCAGACCTTCATGTTGGAGGTATGATCGCAAATTCTGAAGCACATCGCCATATTCTCCAACCACGCCTCGGCAGCTGCACCGTCCAAGGCACCAAAGAAATCAAGAAATTTAACCTTCTCGAGTTCACGGTGAATGCTACCTGTAACAGCCGGCGCGCACGGCTGAACCACAACAGGTGTCGGCACCCTGGACTTGTCTCTATCCAATCGGCTGATCAGTGCCTCAAGCATGCGCTGAAAGGACCTCATCATCCCAACCATGTCTCTGACTGCTATCTGCTCCTGTTCGAGAACCTTCTCGCCTCCCTGGGGGTTAGACTCCTCAAGCGTGGATGCTACTGGAGGCGTCACGCCTCCTCCCCTAGCACCCCGTCATCTGCCTCTGCAGCGTCCTCTAACCATGATTACCTGCACGCACACAATCAATTCGATCAACAACAGTACACTCAATCAAATCATGTCACAGAAGCCATAGCGAATTCCCAAGTCGCGGGTCGAACCAGCTCTGATACCATATGTAACGTTCCTCCTCATTACGACAACAACTCTGATAACAGGTGCAAATTTTTTTTGTTTTAAAAGTGTGTGTGCACGTGTTGAAAGGAAACAGACACACTTGACTCTATGTCACCACCCGATGACTAACAAGATGCAACCATGATGATCACAACAAGAAGACACAAGGCGCTCAACAAGTCACTGCAAGCATTAACGATCATAGCTATAAGTCACACAACAAAAACATTTAACAACATACTGGGTTATGCACTGCACAAACACAGAAGGAAGAATCCATAGTAGTATATTTTACCATTTCTGCACAGGAAAGCAGGGCGTTTAATCTTAGTTCTTTGCTCCGGGGAGAGTGAAGGTCAGATAGGCTCCTGGCTGACTGCTCAGGCAGAAACTAGTAATCTCCATCAGATGTGTCGCAAGAGTGGAAACCCTGCCTTTAAAGGGCCCGAGACTCTTGATACGGCACCGGATTCTTTACACAAAAAATATCACACACACAGACTTATATACTAGGCTACATGGAGGTGTCTACATCCCCCCCAACACAAGCAGACCAACCAAAGAAATGATTACAACCAAGTACACTAATAATTAAGGAAAAACCACTACCACGATGGAAAGAGCAAGTCTGAATGGACTCCGACGAAACCACCCAATGGTTAAGACTCAGCATTACCTATGACTCATTTGGCAACGATACAGATCAATCACTTCGTTTAATATCTGGTAGTCCACAAGTCACCAAGTCCAACCTTAAAAATAAAGTAAGGTTAATTGAATGCAATCCCCATTTACTAACTTATGATAACTTATCGTACTTAAATCAAGGACGTTACACTATATATGTTTTACCACTAACAGTTAAATCTGCAATATCATTACCATAAACGACAACACCAATTCATTTTAAATTACCATGACCTTGCAATAATAGCAACCATATTACAAGACAATGACAATCATTAAAGCAAGTTCGACAATAATCAAGTCAGTAACACAACCATCATTACCACAATTAGCAAAGTTATCTATAGTACAATATTAGCATAAACATTAGTTCCATAAACATTGGTTCCATAAACATTAGTTCAATATAACTATTAGCATAAACATTAGTTCCATAAACATTGGTTCCATAAACATTAGTTCAATATAACTATTAGCAGAAACATTAGTTCCATAACATTGGTTCCATAAACATTAGTTCAATATAACTATTAGCATAAACATTAGTTCCATAAACATTGGTTCCATAAACATTAGTTCAATATAACTATTAGCATAAACATTAGTTCCATAAACATTAGTTCCATATAGCTATTAGCATAAACATTCAATACAACTATTAGCATAAACATTTAAACGTTCATTACACTATCATTACCTTAATTTAAGGTTAGCATCCGGGTAGGCCTGAATTCCTTAGTGCGCAAAATCAGATTTTTAAAATAAAACAACAAGATGCAAGTGTAGAAGGATTCAATGAAGGAGAGTAACAAAATCTTCTCACCCACTCTCCCTCTATAAGTCCAATTGTTACAGTTTAGATCTGATCATAATAAAACTAAATTCCCCCCTACATTAAAACACTACCTCATTATGTTAACCATTATAAAACCAATTCTTCTTATCCCAATGGAACTTAACTGGAGTTTGTATGAAAGGGGCAAGGAATGGAATTAGGTTAACAGAGAACATTCAGCTACTAACAAGAATAATCGTGCTTCAAGAGTCCCTCAAAATTGAAAATTATAATGAAGGAATTTATTAACAAGATCCTTATCCACAGTTTAGTTATCCATTTTAATTGATCTCCAAACAACTCTGCACCTTACCAGTCAGAATGTCCACCTGCAACCGTCATAAAATCATAGTGCACAACCACTATCAAATAATTTCTGACACGCATTCTCACGAAATCCATTAGAGGCTGTCACTATCGATCAGTTGTCTGGACCTCAAGAAAATCTACGCCTCCAGGGTGCAGGTCACCTGTCTTTAATTAAATCTCCAAGAATTGGGGGTAGTGATGGTGGAACGCTGTTCTAAAAAGGGGGTAAAAGGCTGACGGTTACGCTCAGCCCAACACAACACTTGTCAACAATAGTAAGGGGGGGGTTCTGTGTGAGCTACCACCGTGACTAAAACTAACTAGCATCCTCCCTAACATTCACTAGGAAATCCATTACAGTCATGCCTAGGTTTCATAAAGGCTGTCTTAACAGCTAGGGATTTAAGATTCCTGACATCCACTCGCGTGGCTGAGTTACGACCATGGCGAGAAATAACAAAAACAAGGAAGACACCAAACGTATGCCCGAACACCTAGGAAATGTGGGAGTGACTCCCGGGTAAAGTTAAGAAGAAAACTGGCAAAGGAGATTAAATGAAAACAGAATTAACCACGTGGGCCAGACAAGGGAGCATTGTCCTGAGCATCAACATGCTCGGTAAATAATGCCATGGTTAAGGGTAATAGAGATCCGATAAAAGATAAGGGAAGGCCAAGGTTTAACTCTGTCCAGTGTTTCAGGAACGCAGAAGGGAAGAGTGTAGGTAGCATGGGGTGAACGCATTTACCAGTGGGTTAATGGCTCGTGTCAAACAGTAAAATCATGCTGCCCCAAAACTTGGGTCAATCCAGCCTGACCGAAGGTTCACGGTTCAAGTGGTTCACTGTCCCTGAACACGATGGATAAAAATAAGAAAGAAAAGGTGAAGGTCAAGTGGATCATTGTCCCGACATACCATGGCCATCCTTTAAAGCATGCAATACGGATAATACAACTGTTGTTATATTGTTACGGTTTCCAGGAGTTGGACACATTCATATGAATTTAGGTGGATAAAACTCTGGCCGTACGTCTGCCATCAATCAAATGATCTTCCTCTATTCTTAAATTTGTTGGGGTACTTCGGTGGATGCAGTCTCAAAAACTAACAAAGGATTGAACTGATAAGATCATCAGGGCTTTAAGGATTCCCTTTCAAAGTGAAAACCACGAAAGGAAACGCGGTCCGACCAAGGGTTTCAGAATGCCGACTCATAAAGTTTATACGTTTTTCTTTTCTGATCAGAAAGCCAAACATACAGGCAGAAAAATTGCTAAATCCAGCCAACGCCAGAATACCAAGGAATAACATACAGACAAACACCTTAATCTCTCTCTCTCTCTCTATATATATATATATATATATTTTTGTTTATTTATCTATCAAACAGAGGGAAGAACATTAATTACAGTGGCATTGACATCTGTAAAACTTACACAACATTTACATAGCAACCATTTCTATTATCGGAGGTTTCTCAGTAGCTAAATTCATTATATGAGGTATTCAAAAACAATTAGTTGTAATTTATTCCCCAAAACCCCATAGAATATGACCTTGTACCAGATTTCAACCACACTACTTATCACGAAAAAGCCTTAAGAATAAACAATAGATACGAATATAATCACTAAGTAAATAACTAAAAACATTCATTTAGTCCATTCACAGCTAATAATCCGTTCCCAGCTTGAGTCTTAATGCATACAATTCTACCAATTTGAAAACCATACCGTTGCCTCAATGTCGTCCTCCAGTGTTGTCCGCGCTCTGTGCCGCTCTCGCTCACCGACCGTAGAGACTACACCAGTACCTCCCAGCCAATCGCTAGGGATACTCTACTTCCCCCTTAGCCCCCTGAGCTGCAAAGGGGCCACACTAGATCCAGATGGTAAGTCTAGCTTCCCAGCTTGCCTCCAAGGCTGAGCTACCACTCCAATCCAAGCTGAGAAAATCCCAACTCCTCACAAGCAATCAGTCCAGTCACAAACTGGCAGCGTAACGTTACGCTAATAATCCATCCCCTTCTTCCTCATCCCCCTTTTCTTTTATAGAGTTTTGAGACCCACCCTTGCCCTAAATCACATTTAATTTAAGTTTTAATGAAAACCCTCTAAAAATTCTCTGTCTTACAAGTGTCACTCTTCCCCCACGTTTTTCCAAAATTATTTTCCTTAAATTTATTAAAAGGCTCATTTACCTATTTTTATTATTCCTTCTTTTTTTTTTTAAACCAAAAAGGTAAATGCGCTAATTAATCTTTTCATTTTATTTTTAAATTCATAGCTTCTTATACTCCCGCACATTAAATAATTTTATTACTTATTAATTGTTTATGTTTCCTTTATTACTTAGTTTCCCTAGTTTTATTAATCCCTTCTTATTATTTTTTTTAAAACCAAAAAGGTAAATGCGCTAATTAATCTTTTCAATTATTATTTATTTAATATCTTTTGTTCTTTCACAAGTTAGGAATTAATTTCCTCTTTGCAAATTTTTAAATCCCTTAGTTTAATTAAATCCTTACTCTCTTCATTTACCCCAAGAATTTTATGAAGACCCAACTATTGACTAAGTGGGTTTTTGTTTAAATTGTTATTTTTATTCCAGGGTCCTTTTCTTAAGGTTAGACTAAATTTTTACCCTAAAAGTTTTAGACTTAGGACTTAGATTCTGAACTGGGCGACACTTGGTTTGAGAAGTTGTTTAAGGATTTCTTAAGGTGTTAAAGTCTTAGGGCCATTTAGGTTGGTTTCCCTCATCAACATCAATGGGACGTGCCCTTCAGGATTCACCACGTGCTCCAAGGGTGCCACTCGCCTCATTCGTTTCATTTGCACGACGTGCCCTTCAGGATGCACCACGTGCTCCAAGGGTGCCACTCACCAACTTGAGTTTCTTTTGCACGATGTGCCCTTCAGGATGCACCACATGCTCCAAGGGTGCCACTCGCCAACTTGAGTTTCTTTTGTGTGACGTGCCCTTCAGGATGCACCACGTGCTCAAAGGGTGCCACTCACCAATTTGAGTTTCTTTTGCGTGACGTGCCCTTCAGGATGCACCACGTGCTCCAAGGGTGCCACTCACCAACTTGATTTTCTTTTGCACGACGTGCCCTTCAGGATGCACCACGTGCTCCAAGGGTGCCACTCACCAACTTGACTAATTGGTAGACATCTGTAACATCCCGCTCTGGAGCACTGAGATGACTTATTTTTTGAGGACACTTGCTTGCAAGTGATCTGGAGTTTTATGATGTTAGACAATTTATAACTGATTATGATGAGATTGACAAATGACATGATGTGTTACTATTTGATGTAGACAGGTGCTATTGACTCAGTTTCATTGAGTGTGTAGGGGTTTTGACCTTGAGGATGCAGAGGCATCGGTAGAACCCCCTTGGACTCTAGAATGAGTCAGGTAGTGTGCTTTTGGGTTGATATGTTTACTATGATGTTGCATTCAATTTGATGATTTGTTGTTGACATTTATGACATGATTATTGTTGATGCAGGCTGATGATAGCTTGCCGACCAGACTCACATATGGAGTAAAGGGGCCACACACGATTTGCAGAGAGGTTGAGGGAGAGGGGTGGACAACAACCCTGCCACCGCCTGCTAGCACTCCCGCCATGGCTCGAACTGTAGGTTAACGATTACCTAGTTCGAGAGGATCCACGATGCCGTGAGGGAAGACTGCGACAGTCACTCACGATGATTCTAAGGGGTGTGCAATAAGGTGGGGGCCTTATTCCTTAGAACCCTTAGTCTCCTACAAGTTCACCTGGCGGAGTGTTGACTCCAGGGGTTATATAAGTATACCAATCAGTTCAGTCGACGAGTGGCATCCTTGGAGCACGTGGTGCATCCTGAAGGGCACGTCGCACAAAAGAAACTCAGTTGGCGAGTGGCACCCTTGGAGCACATGGTGCATCCTGAAGGGCACGTCGCTCAAAAGAAATTCAAGAGGCGAGTGGCACCCTTGGTGCATGTGGTGCGTCCTGAAGGGCACGTCGCAATAATGTGGTTGAAGGAGTCAACCTAATTATCCCTAAGTCATCAGCACTTGAATAAAACCTTAAGCAATTCCCATAACCAATCGTCACCTGGCTTAGAATCTAAGCCCTAAGCCTAAGACTTTTCTAGAAAAAAGGCGGGGAAATTTAGTGTGACCTTAACAAATGAAAATTTCAAAAAACAAAAAAAAACAAAAAAAAAAACTCAGACCATTATCCTCTCACTATCCATGTCTACTTTATTAAACTATCCCCCATCACCTTGATCTTCCAGTATCCATCTCCCTTTTACATGTCCAGTTCACTAAATCACCATCCCTCCTCTTAACTCCTCATTATTCTTTTATGTAATACATTTACTTTTCCCATATACATGTTTGCCATCACCTTAATCTCTCATTATCCTATATATATATATATATATATATATATATATATATATTAATGGTGAATTTAAATGATGGATAATGATAAATTCCAATGATGAATAATGATAAATTCCAATGATGAATGCATGCTTATAAATAGAAAAAATGAAAATATATATACAT
>ML781956.1:427574-484831 GCA_009831015.1 Picea engelmannii | reverse complement strand
GAAGGGGACCTTTTTGGAGCTATTGGTATTGTTATGCGGCCAGACTAGAGACTGGACTGATTTCTTGTAGGAGTTGGGGATTCTCAGTAGATTTGAGTGGTAGCTCAGCCTTGGACGCGAGCTAAGAAGCTAGGCTATTGTCTGGGTTGTGTGTGGCCCCCTTTGCGGCTTGGGGGGCTAAGGGCGAAGGAGAGTACCCCTAGCATTTGGCTGGGAGGTACCGGTGAGTCCTTTACGGTCGGCAAGCAGGAGCAGGAGTGGCGGGAGCACAAGAATCATTTGTTGCAAGCGTTAAGGACACTAGTCTGTAAATCTTTGGGCATTTCTATCTTACTGCATGTTTTTTTGAACTGTAGTTTTAATGGCTATGTGCAAATTGTAGTTTCCATGGTTATGGTGTGATTCGTGTTTAAAATATGTAGTTGCAAGGGTTATTGGTGTAAACTTGTAGCTTCTGGTATTCCATGGTATGGGCATTTCGTTTCAAAGGTCGTTGCTATTCCGTTTTTACTGTGATCCATTTATTTCATGGTATGGGCATTTCGTCCCAAGGTCACTGCTATTCCATTTTTACTGTCATCCGTTTATTTCATGGTATGGGCATTTCGTCCGAAGGTCACTGCTATTCTGTTTTTACTGTCATCCGTTTATTTCATGGTATGGGCATTTCATTTCAAGGGTCGTTGTTATTCCATTTTTACAGTCATCCGTTTATTTCATGGTGTGGGCATTTCATTTCAAGGGTCACTGTTGTTTGTTTATACTGTCATCTGTTTTTGCCAGTGACTGACTTTCCATGTGTAACTCCTGGCACTCCATTGTATGGGAATTTTTACTCTTTGTTGTGGGCGTTGGACTTCTTGGGATTTTGCCTTCAGTGTTTTTCCTTACAACCCCGAATTCATCCCTTCCTTCTACCGTGGCGATCCACTTTCTGCCTGGGGTGTCATTTTTATTGAATGATAGGTTCCTTTCGAAGATCATTGAAACATTTTGGTTTCTTATTGGAACGAATCCGATTCCACATTGCCTTTTGTATTAATAATGGATGATACGTTAGTGAGATAGATGGATAGCGGCCTTTCTGGAATTCGGCCCGCCCAAATATTGAAATTAAGGTAATCAGGGTAAGATTTCTTCTGTTTCTATCTATTTACTTTTATTCTTGAGTTTCTATCGATTCATTCTTAATCGATGCTATAACTTCTATGACTTCCTGTGTCTGCACATCAGTGATAAAAGTTCTGTTAAGGAAAGACATTAATATATCCAAATAATCAATTAAAGGAGAATGATCTAAATCAAACTTGCATTGACATACATAGGGTTAGACTTCTATCGCATTAATTCTCCAGTCGTATTTACAGTAAAGGCTCTTCTAGGCAATGTTTGAAGATTGTATTTGGAGCTGAAAATGAGAAATATGCACTTGCAAGGTAGCCTTAAGCCTATATATCGTTCCAATGTTTTAGCATCTCAAAACTTTCTTCCGTCTGATTTTGTCTTTGGTCTTGCTCAGAAACATGGGCTGAATGTCTGAGAATGGGAAAATACAAAATGTGTTGTAATGCATTGGAAATCTGGTAAATGCACTAATAAAACTTAAAACAATAAAAAAAAAAATTCTTAATGCCTATATCCACGGTGGAATTCGGTACCCCTACCTCATTAATGGTTATGGATGCCCTCAACTTGATATCCATCTGTGATTCTTCCAGTCATTTCGTTAATGTACAACCCGACATAAATAATTCAATGTAAAAACAGAGATACCATTAATCCCTACACAATTTATTGTCAGACCTTACTCTAGGATATGGGAGTTTATTTACAGTTTTCAGAGTGTTTGGGGCATTGGAACCAATCGTTGTCTCATTTTGTGATTATAGACTTTTCCTTTTAGTGTTAGCTCCTTGATAGCCTCCTCTTCGCACAGTTAGCATACATACCCAAACCAACTTTCATTCCTATTAAATATATGCGTCCTTATCTATCGTGATGCTGGAAAACTAAACCCTGGGTAACTGTTTTTTGTCTAAGAATGTTCCTTTCAATGCTCAAGTAGAGTACCCAACGTTCCTTTCAAATGTTCGTGAGCGGGAATCTTGTAGACTGTTCGCTTCCTGGGTAAAATATCCGCTAGAACCTTCATGCCTGTAAACTAAACCAACTTTCTGGCGGTAGCTCCTTCTGGCATTTTTTTTCTTCACTTACGGTAAGTGCTGCGTGGAAAATCCTCCTGGAATGGGCGCGAATCTCTAAACTCCGTGGCCTATGACCCGCACGTTCACTTCCCAAAATTGTTTGGACTGATGCAGCGTGATTTGTTAAAAGAACGGTGCTGCGTTTTAGGTGTTAATAAAGGTGAAGCATGGATAAATTCGCCCACGCAGGTAGACTAATATTTTGGCCTTCGCAAGAGGTAAATGTCAGCTGCCACCGATGGGTATAACTCTGATGTGAATCTACACATTCTCCTTTGAACGTTGTTATTGTTTTAAATTTATGGGCCTTTAAGTTTGTTAATATTTTACAATGTCTTTCTTAAATATTATTAGTGTTAAATTAGGGTTATTTAAATATTGTTTATCGTTATACTAGTGGATATGTAAGGTCAATTATTTTCAATGTACTATTTAAATTTTTATCTTAGTTGGTGAATGTAGCTGACATCATTTGGGTATGGATGTCTTTATCATTTATTTGGGAGTTAGTTATTGGACAGGCATTGTTATTTATTGCAAATTTATAATTAAATTGATTCTGCACCAATTCCACACAATTACTCTCCACAGAATTATTCGCCTTGATTTTGATTAATATTTTTTTTATTGCCTTGGTATTACTCGTTCAACTTGCAATAATAAGGTTGTTTTAATCTGCCAGGGAAATGATGATGTTTGATTCACAAATTTAATATTTATTTAATTGCCATGATGTTACTTGTTAATTGCAATAATAAGGTTGTTTTAATCTGCCAGGGCAATGATGATGTTTGATTCGCAAAATTAATATTTGTTTAATTTCCATGATGTTACTTGTTAATTGCAATAATAAGGTTGTTTTAATTTGCCAGGGAATTGATGATGGTTGATTCACAATATTAATATTTGTTTAATTGCCATGATATTACTTGTTAATTTGCAATAATAAGGGTTGTTTTAAATGGCAAGGTCAATGATGATGGGTGATTCGCAATGTTAATTTTGTTTAATTGAACTGTCCGGGATGATGTCTAAGCTGCAAGGTTATTATTAGTTTAAATTGAAGGTTAATGATAGGTCTATTGCAATGCCAATATTTGTTAAATTATTATGACTTGTATCCTGTTCTTCAAGTTGTTAAACCCTTAATGTTGATCAATTCTTACTGCTAATTTAAGGTGTACATATCGACTTATTGAGTTTTAAAATGCTCTCAATACTAACCTAAATTTGTAATCGACACTTGGGTTTATGACCCGCCTTCAGGATGTAAAACTACAATTAACGTAGACCGGTTTAGTGATAGGTATTTATCGTCCTATTAGATCTTAGATATTGGCTTTTAGCTAGGAATACTGGTCAGGTAGTTGACGAGGTTGTATTTAGCTTATGCTTCCCATGTGGATTGTTGTTCCTTAACCCTTATTATACTTGGATGTAATCAATCCCTTGTTGCTCTGCTTATGTCGGGAGTGACCTAGACACCTCCTGGTAAGCCTTAGTATTCATGTCTGTGTGCTTCCCTGTGTCAAGAATCCAGTGCCGTATCAAGAGTCTCAGGCCCTTTAAAGGTAGGGTTCCCCTCTTGCGACACACCTTAGGGGATTACTAGTTTATGCCTGAGCAGTCAGCCAGGAGCTTATCTGACCTCCTCTCTCTTCGGAGCAGAGGACTAAGATTAAACACCCTGCTTTCCTATGCAGAAATAGTAAACTACTACCATGGATTCTACCTTCTATGTCCGTACAGTACCTAAACCAGTATGTCGTTATTGTTGAAGTTGTGGTGGGGTGCCTTGTCTTGGGTGTTATTTGCTTGCAGTTACTTGTTGTGCACCTTGCGTCTTCTTGTCACGATCTTCATGTTTGAGTCTTGTTGGCTGTCGGGTGGCGACGTAGAGTCAAGTGAGTCTGTTACTTCTACACGTGCACACACACTTTAAAAACAAAAACAAAAAAAACAAAAAAAATCTTGCATTAGTTACTAGAGTTGGGTAACCATAACGAGGAGGGTTGTTACAACATCTATAACCCCTGGAGTCAACACTCCACCAGGTGAACTTGTGGGAGACTAAGGGCTCTAAGGAATAAGGCCCCCACCTTATTGGATGCCCCTTAGAATCATCATGAGCGACTGTCGCAGTCTGCCCTCACGACATCGTGGATCCTCTCGAACTAGGTAATCGTTAACCTACAGTTCGAGCCATGGTAGGAGTGCTAGTAGTCTGTGGTAGGGTTGTTGTCCACACCTCTCCCTCAACCTCTCTAGAAATCATGTGTGGTGATGCAGGAGCATCTCCAACTCATCAAGGAGCATCACCCAAGACAAGCGAGCTAGCATGAAAGACAACGAACAGTTGGACAAGGCCAGCCAAAACTTTTTGAATTTTCATTTAAGATGATGCGTGAATGTGTAAATGAATCATTTATGAAAAGTGCCTTTGTATATTATAGTGGACCTTGATCCTTCAAGCTCTCGTCCTCAGTAGGTAGGAAGGCATTTAATAGTTTTAATGCTAGTAGATAGAATAGTTAAGTCTAGATTAGACAGTTTCAGTTTTTGAGAGGGAAAACAGATATAGACACCCTCACTTGTACATTGTAACAGGATCCAGAATTATTCATTCAGGAGAAAGAAGAGAAGAGCAGAGTAGAGAATTGTATGAAGAACACCCATGTACAGAGATTGAATTAATAAAAGAAAGCCTTCATTCAATTCCATGGTTATGTGTTATTTCTATGTATCTTGATATTATGCTCATGGATGTTTTCTTTCTGTCATGAATTTGCTTTTATATGATATGTATGTGATTTCATGGTTGGATTGAAGTCTGAGAGGTTGAGTGAATGAGTTTCAATTGTTTCTCTAAGTGAGCCAGAAGATTCCTGCAAGGAGTGCAGTTGAATTTGTCTGCAAGGAGTGTGTGACCACAGGTTTCAATTAGAGAAATCTTTTTCCCTCATTCATATTGAAAGTGAAAATTTAGCACCAGATCCATGCAAGGTGTGTGCAGGCTAGAACAAGACTCAGGGTTTCAATTCTGATAAAAGGGAATTAGGACTGCTGCTGCAGGTGAATGCGCAGAGTCGAGAAAGCTTCAACACTTAGTCGTGTTTGAAGATTTGCCATAAGGAGTGCATGCAATAAGTTCTCATAAGGACTTTTGAAGTGAGGAAAAGCTCAGGAGGAATAGGCCTACAAGTTCACTGAAGGAGAACTGAAGGTGTTGCTGTGGAAAGTCCAAGAGAAGCACCACAGGTTGGCAAGCGATTGAACAAGCTTTCACGGAGGAAGCATTTAATTCATTTCGCAGAAAATACCAAAGGAAGAACGGACGGTTGAAATCCCTTGGAGATATTTCACGGGAACCCAAGGATCGATAGATCTAGCAAAGGTGCACGGGGATTACAGTGCGAGCATTTAGAAGTTCGAAGCTCAGGAGGAAGTAGCGCCGTCGATCTAGATTCACAGGGGCCGTCAGATCTACACGGGCCATCGCATATCGGCATATTGCGAGTTGGAGCATCATGATATTGGAATGAGAGTGGTGATATCATGATTCATGATTTCCCAATAGGCTCAGAACCGTCGATCTTGAAGGACGTGTGTCAGGAGATCCCGAGGAGTTGGGGATCGGAGATTCGGGGTTCTCGACAACAGAGAACACTTGCATGTTGGATCTGCGATTTACGATATTTCGATAGTGACGTGGCAGTGTGGGACCACGGGAGTCAGTGGAGTACAAGTGTCATCAGGGTTCGGGACTTGGAGAGTTTCACGAGTTTGTGTAACGGAAGTCGCGAGTTCCCGAAAGGTGAATCCCCGATCGCATGGGAGTCCGAGCCATCGACACCGGAGAGGAGGGCAGGTGTCGGAGAAGTCAACCTTCGTGGGGTCAACGCAAGGCGCCATTGCAGATTAGGATTCAGAGATTCCTGGTACCAAAGAACCGCGACCCCGCATATGTCGATTTCCCGATAGGGAAAACCCCAACAGAGACAAAGAAGTATCGGCCTTAAGACCCATCGGGTTTCAAGCTTTCAGATAGCATGGGGAACGTGCCCACGAGGTTCGTGATAACATGAAACCTGATTTCCCAACAAGGCAAAGGGGAGATCATGGAGAGAGTTCTGTGGGTATTTAGTGGTCCCGATAAGGGATTGAAAGAAATTTTGAAGTTCTTTGGGCCAATTGGGAGGAGAAGATCGTCTGAGAGCGGCCAAGATCGCGAGGAGTGCGGTAGGCGTCAAAGTGGTATCAGAGCAGGTTCGGCTCATGTTTTCTGTAGCAGAGGAAGACAGGATTCACCATGCCGCCCAGAAGGGAAAGGCAGTCACCTGACCCAGAAGATAGGGAGGTGCGAAGAAGAGGTATACCAACAGGAAATCCAGAAATGGAGCGGAAAATGCAAGATCTTCGAGCAAGACTCGAGGAGATGGAGACAACACAAAGACATGGAGTTGGTGTAGGGGATCTTAGTGATTCCAAAGTTGAAGAGGAAGCTGGACATGTAGAAGAAGTCGGAGCAGAGGATGCATCAACTGAGCGGTTGATCAAAGCCATTTCCAGGATGAGTTCCAAGACCAAAATGGACATTCCAATCTATGAAGGAAGCCTGGATGCAGAAGAGTTGTTGGATTGGATCCGAGCTCTTGACACCTACTTCGATTATGAGTATATCGAAGAGGACAAGAAGGTCAAGCATGCTATCACACGGTTGAAGGGACATGCAGCATTATGGTGGGACGAGCTACAAGCAGATAGATGTTCCAAGGGCAAACAAAAAATTAAAAGCTGGGATCGAATGATTGCTAAGATGAAAGCAAAATTCATCCCAAGGGATTATCATATCACATTGTTCAGGCGAATGCAGAACCTGAGACAGATGTTGATAATGGTGAAGGAATACACCGAAGAGTTTTACAAGCTCAATATCAGAGCAGGTCATCGGGAGAGTGATAATGAGAAGGTAGCCAAATACCTGAATGGTCTGAGATATGACATTCAGGATGAATTGAGCATGGTTACCATCAGAACGGTGGAGGATTCTTACCAGATGGCCCTAAAAGCCAAAGAAAAGCTGAGCCGTAAGCAAGGTCAGCGAGGGCGAGGCAGAAGTCAGCCCAGAGGCAAGGCGGTTGCCCAAGAGAAATATCAGAATCCCAAGGAGGGATGGAAGAAACCTCAGTGTAAGATTGAGAGAGGTGGAAACTTACAGTGAGGAAAACCACATGTTGAGTAGAGAGGACAACAAATTGATCAGTGAGGAGATTATGCTGACGCAAACACATTTCCTCGTACCAGAGGTAGAGGAAGAGGCTGATGTGGCATTATCACATGTTTCACATGTGGAAAGAATGGGCACAGGTCATTTGAGTGTCTAGAGAAAAATAAGGATAGTGGAGAAGCTCACATCGCAAAAGCGTAGAAGCATGATGCTGAGTCTGAAGATGCAGAAAGAAAAAGATCACTTGGGATGCATAAGTCCTTTTGACACCCGAGAAAGAGGTGGAGGACACAGCTCAAAGAAGCAGACTATTCAGAACCGCATGCAAGACAAAGGACATGAAATGCAAGGTCATCGTGGACAGTGGAATCACAGATAATCTCGTTTCAACCGAGATGGTGGAAAAGTTAGAGATGGAGATGACTGATCACCCGAGTCCATATAAAGTGTCATGGCTACAAAAAGGACATCAGGTGAGTGTCACTAAACAATGTTTGATTGAATTCAAAATAGGTGGGTATAATGATAAAATTATGTGTGATGTTATTCCCATGGACGTATGTCATTTATTACTGGGCAGACCATGGCAATATGACAGAAATGTGGTTCATGATGGGAGGATGAACACATATACCCTGGAGAAGGATGGGAGAACACACAGGTTGCTTCCGATAAAGGATAAAGAAGTGAAACCGGAAGTAAGAAACACAATACTTCTCATGAGTGGGAAGTAGCTTCTCACAGAGATGGAGAAGAGGGAAGATCCACAATTCTTTGTGGTCAGGAAACTGAGAATTGTCTTGACTAGCACGAGAGTGGACGACCTACCAGTTGAGATTCAGGAACTGTTGGAAGAGTTCACTGACATCATAGTGGACGAACTACCTCGTTCGTTGCCACTGATGAGAAGTGTAAGTCACCACATAGACCTCATACCAGGAGCAAGTTTACCAAACAAGGCTGCGTACTGATTGACGCCACAAGAAAATGAGGAGGTCAAAAAGTAGGTCCAAGATTTGTTGGACAAAGGATTAGTCAGGGAGAGCTTGAGTCCGTGTGCTGTTCCGACAGTACTAAGTCCGAAGAAGGATGGAGGCTAGAGGATGTGTACAAACTTCAGAGAAATTAACAAAATTACCATCAGGTACAGATTTCCACTGCCAAGAATGGATGATCTGATGGATTGCCTGAGTGGAGAAAATTATTTTTCAAAGATTGATCTGAAGAGCATATATCATAAGATTCGCATGAGGGAAGGTGATGAATGGAAGACAACATTCAAAACAAATGAGGGTTTGTACGAATGGTTGGTCATGCCGTTTGGTTTAACAAACGCGTCGAGCACATTCATGAGACTGATGAATGAAGTCCTGAGGGAATTCATCGGCAAATTTGTTGTCGTATATTTGGATGATATACTGATTTTCAGCAAGACAAAGGATGAACATTTGAAGCATTTGGCTACAGTGATGAGGAAGCTACAGTAGGAGAAGCTGTTGATTAATATGAAGAAATCCTCATTTATGAAGACAGAGCTCATTTATTTGGGTTTTGTGATTTCGGCAAATGAGTTGAAGATGGATCTGGAAAAGGTGGAAGTGATTAAGAATTGGCCATCACCGAGAAATATCTTCGAGGTGAGAAGTTTCCATGGTTTGGATAGTTTCTACCGAAAGTTCATCGGGAATTTTAGTGGAATTAGAGCAGCAATGATGGACACAGTGAAGAAGTGGCATAAGACTTTTCATTGGACAGCCGAGGCTGAGAAAAGCTTCAATCTGTTGAAGCGAAAGATCACAGAGAGACCAGTGTTGGTGTTTCCGGACTTCAAGAAACCATTTCAGGTGAAAATTGATTCCAGTGGATATGCCATAGGAGCGGTCTTGAGTCAGGAAGAAAGACCAGTTGCATATTTTAGTGAGAAACTGGATGACGCAAAGCTGAAATACTCCACATACGATAAATAATTTTATGCTATCATACAGGTGTTGAAGAAGTGGAGGCATTACTTGATCCCAAAGGAATTTGTACTGTACAGTGATAATCATGCATTGAAGTTTGTGAGTCAACAGGAGAAGTTGAACCAGAAGCATGCAAAATGGGTAGAGTACATGCAGAATTTCACGTTTGTAATCAAACACATTTCAGGAACTGCTATCAAAGTGGCTAATGCTTTGAGCAGGAAGTGTTTGTTGTTGCAGGAGTTCCGAGTCAAAACCTTGGGTTTTGAGAATCTCAGGGACATGTATGCAGGTGATGCAGATTTCAGATAAGTGCATGAAGCAGCTGAGAATCCAGTTCTTAGAGATCGGAGTCCTTGGATAGATTATATGATCCAGGAGGGATTGTTGTTCAGAGGCAATCAACTGTGTATCCTGAATTGCTCCATGAGGGATAACCTGTTAAAAGAGAAGCATAGTGGAGGCTTGGCAGGACATTTTGGCCAAGACAAGACCTTTACGAAGATGAGCGAATCATATTTTTGGCCAGGCATGCAAGCAGATATCAAGTGATTTGTTGACATGTGTCGAATTTGTCAGCATTCGAAGGGTCGAAAGCAGAATACAGGCCTTTATCATCCATTGCCCATACCTGGGAGACCATGGGAGGCGATAAGCATGGATTTTGTATTAGGATTGCTGAGGATGCAGAGAGGAGTTGATTCCATCTTTGTGGTAGTGGACAGATTTTCAAAGATGGCACATTTCATCCCATGCCAGAAGACCAACGATGCGACTCACATCGCGAACTTGTTTTTCAAGGAGGTCATTTGACTCCATGGATTGCCGAGAAGCATTGTATCGGAAAGGGATACGAAATTCATAGGGAATTTTTGGAGGACGCTATGGAAGAAGCTAGGAACTAACTTGGCGTTTAGTTCTGATTATCATCCGCAGACAGACAGGCAAACAGAGGTGGTAAATAGGAGTCTGGGGGACTTGTTGAGAAGATTGGTGATAGAACACCATAATAGTTGGGACAATGTGTTGCCACAGGCAGAGTTTTCATACAACGATTCAGTAAATCGGAGTACATGCAAAAGTCCATTTCAGATTGTGTATGGGACACAACCGAGGGGATTTTCTGAACTCAGGGAGTCATAATAGACCGCGACTAGAAGCGCTAGTGCTGAAGAGTTTGTTGAAGCGATGAGAGAACTGCACAGCAAGGTGAAGCAATTACTGATAAATGCAAGTCAGGAATACAAGCGCAGAGCAGATCAACATCGGGGACAACTTCAGTTTGAAGTTGGCGGTCTTTTTTTGGCACACTTGAGGAAGGAAAGGTTCCCGAGGGGAACATACAACAATATTAAGATGAAGAAAATCGGACCTTGCAAAGTCCTGAAGAAATTTGGGGAGAACGCGTATGAGATTGAGTTGCCAAATGGCATCGGGATATCTCCAATATTCAATATTTTGGATTTATACCCATACAAGGCTAGAGAAGAAGACACTGGGACCGAGGAACCAGAGATCCAGTGGTAGAAACAGATGCCAGTAGCAGAGAAGCCACAGATGGAGTGCATACTGGACAAGAGAGTGGGTAGAAAAACCAGACGAAAATAGTATTTTGAGTATCTGGTCAAATGGAAGAATCACCCAGTGGAAGATGCCAGCTGGGAAAGCGAAGCGATAATACAGAAGCACGGACAGACCGTGCAGGAGCTCATGGACAGGAGCCCATGAAATTTTTCAATCCGAGGAGTATGATGCAGGAGCATCGCCAACTCATCAAGGAGCATCGCCCAAGACAAGTGAGCCAGCATGAAAGACAACAAACAGCTGGACAAGGCCAGCCGAAAATTTTTGAATTTTCATTTAAGATGATGAGCCAATGTGTAAATGAATCATTTATGAAAAGCGCCTTTGTATATTATAGTGGACCTTGAGCCTTCAAGCTCTCGTCCTAAGTAGGTAGGAAGGCATTTAATAGTTTTAATACTGGTAGATAGAATAGTTAAGTCTAGATTAGACAATTTCAGTTTTTGAGAGGGAAAACAGATATAGACACCCTGACTTGTACATTGTAACAGGATCCAGAATTATTCATTCAAGAGCAAGAAGAGAAGAGCAGAGTAGAGAATTGTATGAAAAACACGCATGTACAGAGATTGAATTAATAGAAGAAAGCCTTGATTCAATTCCATGGTTATGTGTTATTTCTCTGTATCTTGATATTATGCTCATGGATGTTTTCTTTTTGTCATGAATTTGCTTTTATATGCTATGTATGTGATTTCATGGTTGGATTGAAGTCTGAGAGGTTAAGTGAATGAGTTTCAATTGTTTCTCTAAGTGAGCCAGAAGATTCCTGCAAGGAGTGCAGTTGAATTTGTCCGCAAGGAGTGCGTGACCGCAGGTTTCAATTAGAGAAATATTTTGTCGTCATTCATCTCGGAAGTGCAGATTTAGCACCAGAGTCATGCAAGGTGTGTGCAGGCTAGAAGAAGACTCAGGGTTGCGATTCTGAGAAAAGGGAATTAGGACTATTGTTGCAGGTGAATGCGCAGAGTCGAGAAAGCTTCAACACTTAGTCGTGTTTGAAGATTTGCCGCAAGGAGTGCATGCAATAAGTTCTCATAAGGACTTGTGAAGTGAGGACAAGCTCAGGAGGAATAGGCCTACAAGTTCACTGAAGGAGAACTGAAGGTGTTGCTGTGGAAAGTCCGAGAGAAGCACCATAGGTTGGCGAGCGATTGAACAAGATTTCACAGAGGAAGCATTTAATTCATTTCGCAGAAAATACCAAAGGAAGAACAGATGGTTGAAATTCCTTGGAGAGATTTCACGAGAACTCGAGGATCGATAGATCTTGCAAAGGTGCACAGGGATTACAGTGCGAGCATTTAGAAGTTCGAATCTCAGGAGGAAGTAGTGTCGTCGATCTGGATTCACAAGGGCCGTCAGATCTACATGGGCCATCGCATATCGGCATATAGCGAGTTGGATCATCATGATATTGGAATGAGAGTGGCTATATCGTGATTCACGATTTCTCGATAGGCTCAGAACCGTCGATCTTGAAGGACGCGTGTCAGGAGATCCCGAGGAGTCGGGGATCAGAGATTTGGGGTTCTCGACGACAGAGAATGCTTGCATGTTGGATCCATGATTTGCAATATTTCGATAGTGATGTGGCAGTGTGGGACCACGGGATTCAGTAGAGTACAAGGGTCATCGGGGTTCGGGACTTGGAGAGTTTCACGAGTTTGTGTAACAGAAATCGCAATTTCCCGAAACGTGAATCCTCGATCGCACGGGAGTCCGAGCCATCGACACTGGAGAGGAGGAAAGGTTTCAAAGAAGTCAACCTTTGTGGGGTCAACGCAAGGCACCATCACGGGTCGGGATTTAGAGATTCCTGGTGCCAAAGAACCGCAACCCCGCATATGCCGATTTCCCAATAGGGAAATACCTGACAGGGACAAAGAAGTATCGGTCTTAAGACCCATCAGGTTTCGAGGTTTCGGATAGCATGGGAAACGTGCCCACAAGGTTCACAATAATGTGAAACCCGATTTCCTGACAAGGCAAAGGGGAGATCGTGGAGAGATTTCTGTGGGTATTTAGTGGTCTCGATAAGGGATTGAAAGAACCTTTGAAGTTCTTTGGGCCAATTGGGTGGAGAAGATCCCATGAGAGCGGTCGAGCTTGCGAGGAGTGCAGTAGGAATCATGTGGCCCCTTTACTCCATATGTGAGTCTGGTCGGCAAGCTATCGTCAGCCTGCATCATCAACAATCATGTCAGAACATGTCAACATCATATCGTCAAATCAATGAAATATCATAGTAAATAAATCAACCCAAATAGCACACTCCCTGACTCAATCTGGAGTCCAAGGGGTTCCACCAATGCCTTTGCATCCTCAAGGTCCGAAACCCTGCACACTCAATGAAACTGATTCAACATCACCTGTCTACATCAAAGTAGTAAAAACATCATGTCATCTTTCAATACGCATCATAATCAAGGATAAATGGTTTAACATCATAAAAGTCCAGATCACTTGCGAGAAAGTGTCCTCAAAGAATAAGTTTTCTCAGTGCGCCAGAGCGGGATGTTACACAAGTCGTGGGTTGAACCCCGCTCTCATACCATATGTAATGACCCCTTCATTACAACTACGGGCGAAGCAAATTTTTTTTTTCGGGGATCGCATCCGGCCTGAGCCACACCAATCCTTAACATGGCTGGATTTTTTTGTTTTTATGAATTAAGAGGCAAGAAGGTGACGACGACAACAGTTTAACCACACCACTGATGATGAACGCAAACACGTAGTCCAGGCAATAGGCTACTATGACACCACACACAGGCACAAGGGCAACTGGGCAAAACATGCATAATACAACAAGGAGGAACGAATGCCCACCCGACGCAAACAATACACACCCACAAGATAAGGGGAAACATCCCCCTCCCAACACCATGGCCTTGATGAACAAGACTAGAAACTCAAGGCACGCGAACCATACACATGAAGGTGTTCCACCCATACACCAAAATCAACTTACAATGCTCGACCAGACTCACACAGATCACACCAAATCTGGCCAAGTTCTCCTTTGACACTATCCAATAGGGAGCACCATGATCCCCTCCTTAGGAATCATGTTGTCCCCAGGTGACAGACGCATCAACAACCTTGGCACCACACATCCTATCTGGACCAAGGACTCTAGAAAAATCCGACGCGCTAGGAGGCGAAACAATTGACACAAGACTGCACCCACACCCCAGCAATAGGTCGACAAGACGCAAGAGGATGATGCAAGGAAGACTCTAACCAACATAAGACTTCTTCAACACCCCAACCATTAATCACGTCTAAAATAGTCAATATTGATCATCTAATTTAACATCGATTTCCAATCTAATAGTAAGTCAAATTTCAATTAGTGACAATATACAATTTTATATTAACATTAAATTCAACAAGTCAAAATTGCAATTAAGTCAATATACGTCAATTTAATTTAACATTAAAGACGATATAAAGTGGCATTATGAAATTAATCACTAAATAGCATCCCACATAGCAATTAACCTCCTAAGCAGTCATTAACAATATCAATGTACGAGCTGCAATGATCACGCTTGTTAGCGACATTAATTTATAAATTAACATCAATGTATCATCAAATTAACCTTAATGCAAATCAAATTTATCCCGCTTAATTAATTCCATGCTAACACTATAATCGAAGTTACATTCTTACTAAAAATTCATTTTAATCAATGTTAAATATGAAGGGAAAGTCTGTTCTAAATTAGTTAAAGAGTTGTCTAAACATATGAAGAAGTTGTCTAAATATTTTAATCAGTTGTTGTATCAAGTAAATATAAATTCCATTGCTGCAACTACTGTCTACATTATACTTGGGTTGTCAATTCAATTTAAAAGATGTATTGATCGAAGGAATTTAAGGGAGAAGCTATCCAATACAAAGCTAAATCAATTGTTGTGGAAAACAAAATGCCATCATTAAATGGAATGCAGGTAATAAAGAGTAATAAACGAATTAGATGAACATGCAGGTATTAAATGGGAAATCAGTGTGCAATGAGGGTAATAGTTGCAGTTTCCCAAAAGCCAAATCATCAGGCTATTAAGTGGGAAAATCGTAGTCACACTTTTAAGGCAAATCGTGGTCATTCCAGCAACAAAATGCAGTCAACATTTAAAAGAAAATTCGTGGTCATTAATCAACAACAAAATGCAGTCATCTTAAAAGAAAATTCGTGGTCATTAACAACAAAAAGACACAATCATATTAAAATAAAATTCATGGTCATTAATCAGCAACAAAACGCAGTCATATTAAAAGAAAAATTGTGGTCATTAACAACAACAAAATGCAGTGATCTTAAAAGAAAATTCTTGGTTATTAATCAACAAAAAAACATAGTCATCTTAAAAGTAAATTTGTGGTCATTAACAGCAAAAAAATGCAATCATATTAAAAGAAAATCTGTTGCACAGAGACACACCAGAAGGAATCACATTGTTGTCACCATTTAATATGCAAATCGTTGTATCAGTAGTTGGTATTAAATATCGCAAGGGAATTGTTACTACAACAAGTTGTGGGTACAAATTGCAACAATAAAATCAATGCAACCAACATAGGAATGGATACATAAATTCTTGAGATTAACCATTCAATTAACCAATCAATTAAAACGCCCAGAAGTAAAAATTTGTTCGGATTAACCATTCAATTAAAATTGTTGAGATTAACCACTCAATTAAAATGCCCAAAAGTAAAAATTTGTTGGTATTAACCATTCAATTAAAATCACTGAGATTAACCATTCAATTAAAATGCCCAAAAGAAAAAATTTGTTGGGATTAACCATTCAATTAAAATCGTTGAGATTAACCATTCAATTAAAATGGCCAGAAGTAAAAATTCTTCTTAACCACTATACACTGGATGTCTAGAACGAAAAGCGAGTATCTTGTCAAGCACCTGGCAATCCAAGCAACTGACCAGAAATGAAAAAGGTTTGTCGGGCAAATTTTGCCCCCCAAGTCAACGAAGTGCAACCGAAGAAGTAGCAATCGCCAGGCAACAAAACGAAATATAAAAACACAGGTAAAGTCCAGCAAGATATAAAAACAAGGTATAAAACGAGATAACAATGAGATATAACAACGCCGAGTTTAAAGAAAACATCTCCACCAATCAAATTTTGCAAGGTTAATTAAACGCATCAAGGTGCAAGACCAACAATTTGCCAAGGACAAAAACAGAAGTAGACGGCTGACAGAAACGTCCTTCACTCATCATCCACAGAAAAGAAGGGCATTGAGATACAAAGGTCTATTAACACGGAAGAGATGACCATAGATCAGGCTCCTGGATGACTGCTCAAGAAAGAATTGATGAGCTAGGGATGCAAGGCAAAAACAACCACAATCATCACAAATCAATATACCATGTGAAGGTCAAAACATGCAGGGATCGAAGGCCATGGGAAAATAAACATTGAGCTAACGACTATTGGAAAAATTTCAGTCATCAACTAGAATGCTAAGACAATCATTTTATGTACCCAAATAAACATGCAAAACTAAAAGCATAAATCATACTAGCAATATACCATGCAACAATAAAGGAAGTGTATCATTTCCCAAATGCCCGCTCTGAGTTGATGCCCCACGTGCTTTGTGCACTCCCACTTGTCGACTGATGAGACTTCACCGGTACCCCCCAGCCAACGCTAGGGGTACTCTTTTCCCCCCTTATCCCCCCAAGCCGCAAATGGGACACACACACTAACCATAGAATCAACTAGCTGGGTATCCCAACTCCCACAAGCTAAGTTAGTCAAGTATAAATTTTTGCAGCGTAACATTACGCAAACAGAGGAGATCCATCATCATTCTCCTTCCTCCATTATATAGAGTTTCAAAGTCCCTTACTTTCCCAAAATCCCATTTTATTTAATGTTTAATAACGTAATTCATAAAAATCCTCCCCGTACATGTGTCACCCATCCCCTTAAATCATCCATAAATTAATTTCATTAATTAATTAGTTACCCCATTATTTCCCTTAGTCACCTAAAGACACTCTTAGAATCGCTCCTAGGTGTCCCCATATCCCATTACAAGTTTTAATGACTTTCCCCCTTATTAATTTACTAGTGGAGTTTAAATTAGAAAGTTCTTAAATGGTAGATACCTTACTAAGTTGGACTATCTGCCTTTTTCTTAGTCTTTCCCCTTTCTTTTTATGTTTTTCCACTTTTTCCTCGTTTTCTAATTGTTTTAGATTTCCATTTTACCCTTTTTAATTAAACTCAAAAAGGCATGTGTAGAAACTTACCCTTTTTCCCTTTTTCTTTTTAATGAATAAATTTTTAATCAACATAATAAAGTAAAACAATTATTTCCCTTTTTTAAGTTTTATCCCAAAATATTTTTATAAATCAATTTAATTGCTTACCCCCTTCTTGTCACAAGAGTAATGAAGATTATCATTATTATATATATATATATATATATATATTTTAAATAAATAGATAAAATTTTACCACTAGCATAATTTAGACCTAGACATTATTTTCCTAGGCTAGGTGACATTTTATTAGGGGAAATGTTTTAATCTTTGATAACACGTTATTCGTCCTAAACCCAACTAGGTTTATCCAATTATTAAATAAAAACATGACGTGCCCTTCATGACACACTAGGTTCTCCAAGGGTGTCACTCGCCTCTTTCTGTTTCTCTTGCGTGACGTGCCCTTCAGGACACAGTACGTGCTCCAAGGGTTCCACTCACCTCTTTCAATTTTTCTTGCATGACATGCCCTTCAGGACGCACCACGTGCTCCAAGGGTGCCACTCGCCTCTTGACTGACTTGGTAGACATCAATAACCCCTGGAGTCAACACTTCACCAAGTGATCTTGTGGGAGACTAAGGGCCTCTAAGGAATAAGGCCCTTGCCTTATTGCACGCCCCTTAGAATCATCGTGAGCGACTATCGTAGTCTTCCATCGTGGCATCATGGGTCCTCTCAGACTAGGTAATCGTTAACCTACAGTTCGAGCCATAGCGGGAGTGCTAGTAGGTTGTGGCAGGTTTGTTGTCCACACCTCTCCCTCAATGTCTCTAGTGGTCCTGTGTGACCCCTCTACTCCACACGTGAGTATGTTTGACAAGCTATCGTCAGTCTGCATAATCAACAAATCATGTTAGAAATATATCCATAATCATATCATCTAATTAGATTCACTAATATGACATATAAAACAATCAAACCCCAATAGTTCACTCCTCGACTCGATCTGGAGTTCAAGAGGTTTCATCGATGGCTCAGCATGCTCGAGGTCCAAAATAATGCAAACTAAATAAAACTGAGTCAGTAGCACCTGTCTAAGTCAATGAAACAAAACAACATGTCATCAACCCATAACGCCTCATAATCAAAATCAAAGGTTTAATAGTATAATATTCTGGATCACTTGCGATCAAGTGTCCTCAAAGTATAAGTTCGCTTAGCGTGCACAAGAGCGGGATGTTACCAGATAATTGATTTGTAAGTCAGTTAAGTACTACGAAATCCTAAACGGTCTTTGTCAGAGTATTACCTTGAAATGTGTTGAGATCTTTGGGAATTACGATTATCCTTAGAATGTTTACACCGTCCCTGTTCTTAAAAGATAACTTTTAAGTGCTTACCCATTCTCTAGATGATTTCTTAACTGAAATCTAAAATCTCTAAAACATGATAAAACTTCCAGTTTTGAAAGAAAATAAAATAAAAAAGATCAATTGTTCACCTATATTGCAATTAACCTCCAGTATCAGCCCTCTCTTTGTCATCAATAAATCTATAATTGTATTATTATTTAAAAGTGGCATAAGAGGGTTGAAAACACTTATGTGTGGGAAGTGTGTGTAAACCCGTCGGGGTACTGAACAGGCATGCTGGCAATGAAGCAATGTCGGGTCGATAGGTAGCAGGTATATGCTTTTAAATTAAATTTTATGGAAGTATAGATCATGTGGATACAACTATTGGATGGGATTAAAACATTTGAGTGGGTTAAATGACATCCCTATCGAGGCTATGGACACCTACTGGTAGCAATGGCTCTGTCAATGGTATTGAAGTCCTTTTATAAACATCATGACTCTTTGATTAAAACACAACTTCAGGTTATAATCCTCTGTAAAATCATTCTTTTATTCATTTCTGATATTTTTTTATAAGTCTGAGCTAGTCTTCACATTGTGTAATATTAAAGTGGATTTGTTTCAAAGAAGATTAAAATGATATCCAAGTCTTATTCTTCTTCCCTGAGATGAAATCTTAGCAGATCAGAGATAACTGCTTCACCCAGTAAGTCGCCATTTGTTTTTCCTGAACAACTCCCCCCTAAATTTTTACAAAATTTAAAGGGCCCCCATTAGAATCTTGATAATTATAATGAGCTACAGAATCAACTTTTTCCAATAGTTCCATACCTTGGATTTCTTTGAGACAAGCTTAAGACATTCACTATAGTATGAGACATTCATTACAAGAGTATATGTCAAAAGTTAGAAATGAACATAGAAATCTCAATTTAAACAAAAACATAAATTTTTATCAACTGTTTATTTTCGTTTAAATCATGATTATATGTTCATTCTTTTGCTCATTAGCAAGTTTGACTATTTTGAATAATGAGTTCTATACTTCATCAAATAATATCTTGGTTGGTTTCTCATTTTCACAAAATCATTTGGTGGGATTAATTAATTAAATTCTTTTTTCATTTTGCATCTCATTTCAAAATAAAAATAATAATAATAAAATAAATATCTATCATTTGTTTGATTTTGTGAAAACCCAAAATTAATATTTTTCTCCTCTCCATCAATTTGAAGTTTCTAGAATTTTAAGATCATATTTGAAAAAAAAATATAAACAATGTTTTTTTAGAAATTTTAGATAGTTTAAATTCATTTTTTATTTTATTGTTCTAGAGTTTGTTTTATTCACAATTTTGAGGTTATTAATTTAGGTTTCTTTTTGTTTCACAGGTTTCTATTATCTGTTATTTTGTACGGATCTGATCATGGCCTGATTTTAGTATCTAAATACATTCAAGATGATTGATCCCAAAATAATATTGGATTGTTGCAAATAAATTTATGAGCAACAACAGATAAAATTTGGAAAAGCATCAAGAACAAAAAGCAGATTTTGCAGGACTGGTTGCAGCCAAACCGTGAGGAATCTGAAGAAACGGTTGAAAACCCATCTCTAAAATGAACCCATTTAGCACACATGTGGGAATTGTCCCAAACCAATGCACGATTTGAGAAATATTTGTGTCTCTTTATGAGGAAAATTTCAGTTGGTGGAAATTATTAGTGACGCCCACACTGTTCATTCATTGTATAAATATATGAGAAAGTTTAGAGCCATAGAGATCCAAGAAAAAGAGGAGGATTGTTATAATTTCTCTTTTCTATATTATTTATTTTGTAAACTTTTTTATTTTCAAATAGAGTAACGGATGGTTGGAATCTTTGCGAGAATGGACAAGTATTTTCAAAGAAGAATATGGAATTCCAGGTTGCTTAATGGCTTTTGTCTTGTGAGTAAAATGGTTTTATTTTCATTATAATATCTTCATATTCTTTGAATAATTGATTATCCATTGATTTAAATTAGCTTTAGTCTGTTTTATCAATACATGGTTAATTGCCATCATTTATATATTAATTTTTTCAATCTTTAAGACTCTATTATCCCAAAAATTCTTCTGGGACCATATGATGAACATATTTTGTTGAAACTATATGAGAAATCATTTTACTCATTGGATTTCATCCTATGTAGACTTTGCATTGTTTTTTCATTGTATTCTCATGTAATTTCTTAATGTGAAATGTTATCCGTGTCAAATTAGCTTTAGACAGTTTTGCACATAATATTTTATATCATGCTTTTCTTTATGTTGTTCATTATCTTTTGGTTTAGTTTATATCTGTCACTGATCATCTATTCAAGTATTTTGAGTTTACATCTGATGCTAGATAGCTGGTAACACCATTCCTGAGAATTGGAATTTCTTTCATTTTCAGTTATTGGAGATTTCAAGGTTACAATATATATAATTATTTGTCTTTTTGTCGTTATAAAATCGCTCCAGAATATGAAATACTTCTTTGAATTTCTTTAGGAAGTATTATTCTTGATTTTGTCATAGGTTTACACTTGACACAAGTTAAGAGGAGCTCATACAATATAGAGAAATGAATTTATCTTAGTATTGTTGATCAATGAAAGGTTAGTAGGTGCATTGCTTTCTTTTATTCAGATTTGTTTATATATGAATGAGACGATGATTGCATTAATTATCTTTGATTGTTTCTGTGTCATTGTTTCAATTGTATTTTCTTAGTATTTATTATTTTAAAATCTTTAAACAATAAAAAAAACAAAAATATTTATGTTCTTACTTTATATTATTTTGAAACATTATTATGAACATTCATTTTCGCAAGATTTCAAGTAAACTTGGTAAACTATATATAGATTGTTTATAATCATTTGTATATTCACGTTTCTTTTTAATAAACATTAGTAAGTAATATATCATTTGTTAGAATCATAGCTTTAGATTAGTTTATTTCTTTTGCTATTTTTAGGACTTTAGTTGGCTAACGGGGTCATTAAACCCATTAGGTCAGATTATACCAAACGGCTTGTGTTAATTAGACAACCCCAGTCTAGATCTAACCTTCTAGTTGATGGTGTGTCATTTATGCCCATCAACAAATGGAACTAGAGGGAGGGTCGGGGTAATTTTAATGATTAAATTTTTCACCCCTCAGCCTGTCATAATTCCAGATTTAACAATTTTTTCTTCTGTGTCATCTTGAAATGCACTAGAAGGCATGTCAGATTGACAAGATGGCCTTGTAGGAGTCTTTGTTTTGAATGTATTTAATTTCCCATGGATCCCCAAATCAGTGTGTTGGAAAATGCTTTTCACTTCTCATTACCTAATATTCCCAACGAGACAATCTCTCGCTTGTCCAAAATCACCTTTGATGGTGGGGGGGATGTATCTGCAAAAGACCATCTTAAAACGTTTTGGTGTAAATGCATCAAAAATGATATTTCTCATCTTAAGGTTTTATGCAGATTGTTTCCTTTTACTTTTAGGGGTTGGATTAAACATTGGTTTGAGTTTCTTCCAGCATATCACATTATTGATTGGTTTCATTTTGTAGATGAATTTTTAGATGCTTTTGAAAACTATAATTACAATCAATTATGTGAAGAATTTCAGACTTTACTAATCAATGATAATTCATCTCTAGAAGGTTTTTCAACAATAATCCATCATGTTCTCTATAAATTTAATCTTGATGACATGCCATTTGTACTAAGTCTCCTCTATAATGCTTTCATCCCTTTCATCCAGTCATATTCAATCGTGAATGATGAATTGGTTACAAATCTTATCACTCAATTGCAAGACGAATTTTGTTCACAGGATGAGAGGAATCCATCAGGAAAAATTGAACAAGAAAGGGAGGTAGAATCTATTGAAAATGTTCTAACTGACAATCAAATTGTTTTTTCCTCTGAACCCTTGCATCTTCAATCCTCAACTATCATGGAAGGAAATTCTATTGTGCATCTAGGTATATGTCCATATTTTTCTAACTCTTGCTCTAATCAGTACTTAAATTCAATTATTGAAGAACACTTAGGTGATGAAAATGATCTTAAGCTTTCTAACATTCCAATGAAACAGATTAGAGATGTGAATCTACAATTGGAAGAAGAAACCTTAAACCTTCATCCACAAATCATACCTTATACACATGAAAGATTAGATGTTTGTCATGAAAGTTTTGAATTGCCTCTCATACAAGAAGCAAATTTAGATGATCGTATTATGTTGAAAAATTTATCACCAAAAGAGAGTGAAAGTATTAAGCCAAGTGAAGATGAATTTCTTGAGAATACCATTGTTAATTATCATAGCTCAAGATAATATTTTCACGTGCTCATTTCTAATTCATTTTACTCTTTATATCATGATCTCTTCTTAGATTCTGGTGTGCATGGTATTTTTCCCACGGTATCCTACTTTTTTCCATCACAATCTAATCTTTTTGATATGTCAATATTTGGTGAAATTAATTTCAAACATAACATTTATGAATTTAGATTTGACACTCTTTCACTTTTATCACTAGCATGGAAAAATAACATGTTGCAAGATGATTTTACACGATTTAGTTTTGAAAGACACAATGCACTCATTCTTATGGAGATCAAATATTCTGTGTTGCCTATTCGTTCTTTGATTAGTTCCAATCTTAATATTTATGCTTCACATTTTCAAAAGATCAATCTCATCAAAGGAAGAATTCAAACCAATAATCTAATTGATGTCATGAATCCTCTTATGATGTGTTCCCCATTGATATACCCATTTCATCAAAGTCATAGTTTACATCCTAATTTTTATGACAAGATCTTAGAATGGCTTGAAGATTCGTATCTGAAAAATCATCATAATAAAGATAAAGTTGTGCTTGCTTTATTTTTACCTAAATATCGAGGAAGTAAGCATGACATGATTATTTTAGATCCTTCATGTGAAGAAATTGATGAACACTTGGAGAATTGTCAGGAGGTATAACATCCTGCTCTGGTGCACTGAGAAAACTTATTCTTTGAGGACACTTGCTCGCAAGTGATCCAGACTATTATGATATTAAAACATTTGAATTTTATTATGATGCATTATGATAGATGACATGATGTTTTACTGCATTGACATAGACAGGTGTTATTGACTCGGTTTTACTGAGTGTGCAGGGTTTTGGACCTTGAGGATGCATAGGCCTCGACGGAACCCTTGGACTCCGGATCAAGTCAGGGAGTGTGCTATTGGGGTTTGATTTTTTTACTATGATTTGAGTACATTCGATTAGATGATATGATGTGGAAATTTATGACATGATTGTTGATGATGCAGGCTGATGATATCTTGTCAACCAGACTCACATATGGAGTAAAGGGGCCACACACGACTACTAGAGAGGTTGAGGGAGAGGTGTGGACAATAACCCTGCCACAGCCTACTAGCACTCCCGCCATGGCTCGAACTGTAGGTTAATGATTACCTAGTTCGAGAGGACCCACGATGCCATGAGGGTAGACTGCAATAGTCGCTCATGATGATTATAAGGGGCGCACAATTAGGTGGGGGACTTATTCCTTAGAAGCCCTTAGTCTCCCACAAGTTCACCTGGCGAAGTGTTGAATCCAAGGGTTATTGATGTCTACCAATCAGTCAAGAGGTGAGTGGCACCCTTGGAGCACGTGGTGCATCCTGAAGGCCACGTCATGCAAAGGAAACACAAGAGGTGAGTGGCACCCTTGGAGCACGTGGTGCATCCTGAAGGGCACGTCACACAAAAGAAACACTAGAGGCGAGTGGCACCCTTGGAGCACGTAGTGCGTCCTGAAGGGCACGTCGCGATGATGGTGATAAATGAACAAACCTATACGTCCCTAAGAAATTTGACACGTTAAGAATTAAAAAAAAAAAAAAAACTTCCCTAAATAAATGTCGCCCATTTCAGAATCTAAGTTCTAAGTCTAAAACTTCTCTAGGGGTAAATTTTGTCTACCCTTAAGAAAAATACCTTATAAAAATAAAATAATAAATTTTAAACTAAAATCCACTTAAGTAATAGTTGTGGACTTCTTAAATGTTTGGGTAAAATGAAGAGAGTAAGAACTTAAATAAAATCTGTGGATATCAAAGGTAAAGAAGAAATAAATTATTTAACCTGTGAAAGTGTAAAAAGATATTAAATTTAAAAAAAAAAGGAAAAGAGTAAATAGCGCAACTGCCATTTTGGCTCTAATAAAAAGGGGAAAGAAGGGAATAATAAAAATTAGGAAACTAAGGAATGGAGGAAACATAATAAGGGAAAGAGGGGAACTTATGGTAAAAAGGGAGGTCAACATAGTAAAGAATCTGCAATTAAGAACCTTCTAAATTGAACTAAATTAGCAACTTCATTTTAGGGAAAGTATTTAAACCTGTAAGGGAATCTAGGAACACCTAGGAGTAAATTTAGGAGCAACTCTAGGTGGGTGAGGGAATTGAAGCAATTATTAATTTAAAGAAAATATTTTTGGAGGAAAGTGGGGGATGGATGACACTTGTACGAAGGAAAATTATTAGAAGATTTTTATTAAAACTTAAATGAAATGAGATTTAGGGAAATATTGGAATTTCTAAAACTCTATAAAAGAGAGGAAGGAGGAGGAAGTAAGGGATCGGTTGTTAGCGTAACGTTACGCTGCCGTATTTGTGACTTGACTAATTACTTGTGGGGAGTTGGGATTTCTCATCTCGGATAGGAGTGGTAGCTCGGCCTTGCGAGGCGAGCTGGGAGCTAGACGTACCATCTGGATAGTGTGTGGCCCCTTTGCAGCTCAGGGGGGCTAAGGGGAAAGCAGAGTACCCCTAGCATTGGCTAGGAGGTACCGGTGAGGTCTCGACGATCAGCGAGTGGGAGCGTCACAGAGCACATGGACGACACTCGGAGCAGGCGAACAGGCAAAGGTATGCCTTTTTCGGTTGAATTATACAATATGTATGATGTATGATTTAGATATGTTGGTGTGATTATTTGGGTTTGTATTTGGTTCCGGTTTCCCAGGAAATCCTTCCTCTACCATGCTTGATTCTTATGATGGAAGTCACTTGCCAAATTGATTCCTGAAGTTATTGCCAAAATTTTTGGCTAAATTTACACATCTGAAATGCATGTTATGTTTAAAATTTCATGTCTAAAACACGTTAAGGGTTTGATCTGTCTATACTGCATTTATGTTTATAGATTATGCAATGCAAATTTTATGAATGAAATTTTATGTTGAAGGTATGCAAAGAAATTTTATGCAATGAATTTTATGTTTAGAATTTAGTAATGAAATGGTATGTAATATATTTTTATGTTAGAATTTGTCAGTTCCTTGAAGCCGTGCATTGTCTGAACAACCACTGCACTGAGTTCTCTTCATTGCGCCTCTGCTACCTGTGTGAGTTCCACCCATTTTCACCCCGGAAAATCGTGTCATGATCGTGGAGTTTTCCTGTCAGCAACAGTGTTAAAATATTGCAAATTTCGCCTCTGCAAACTATGTAGAGTCGCGTTCTGTAAATGCTGGAATCACCCTCCCTCTGTGAACTGTAAATCGATTGCATGTGACTACCTATGCAAGTCGTGTTGTGTATAGTGGTGAAAGGGTGTCTCTAAGACACGGTTAGTATAAACTGCCAAATTAACTCTCGCTTTCTAACAATCGCGCTTGACTCTTGCCAATTTAAATTCTGATTTTCTGGTCTGTACCCATGGCCTTCGTTTCTTGTGCCATTGATTCCTTCGTTTTCTCTTTTGCTGGCAAACACAATCTAGAAAAATCGCTAGTTCTACACCTCTATCAGCCCTCAATCATGTGGTCACCGCGATTACCCACTGGCGTTTTTGTAGACCGCGTTAGTTGCCCCATTGTCAACTCTTTTGCAGCCACCATCTGTTGGGTAACCGCAACCTTTCCTCACTTTAGTTTACACATTATTGAGGGAATGATTAATAAAACGGAGTTGGATTAATTGGGACTACAGTGGGAAATGTTTTTTTATTTATCAAATTGGAAGATTATCCTTTAATGCTTGGGTTACTATTCTATGAAGAAACACGTTACCCACGCGTCTTTGTTAGTATTTTAGGAAGAATGATTTTTTAGGCTACCAGTTCGAGAATACCAACTCCTCTAATCATACCTTACCCTTTTGCGTGTGGGAATTCATGAGTTTAGATCATGGATGGGTGGTTTAGATCCTGTCTTGTAGTGAACATTAAGAGTCAGAGAACTCACGCTTGTATTAGACCTTAGAATCCTTATAGATTTAGCAGGGGAAACCTCGAGGGCATATATGTTACACTATATTTATCTTTCCTTGATGCTATTTTTAACATCATCTACAAAGTAAGATTTATATAATAACTCCTCCCATGTGCATCTATTCTTGGATTTCTGATTCTATGGTCTAACTAGAGTTGCAACTGATTTGTTGGGATATGTCAATTAGATCTCTTTTAGAAGCATGGTTTCCTTAAGTATAATGAAATAGAAATAAATAAATAAATCCTGTGGCCGGATTGTATATTTACTTGGTTATAACTATTTTAATGGTATTTGAAATCAATCTTAAAGATAGTACACACCCCAATATCATAGCAGAGGAATTCCTGAATTAAAATCTAGAACTATCTCTGATTTGGTAAGAATTTATTTCTCCTTAAATGTTTTAATGAAACCGATTTAAGGTAGAGATTCTGTGGGAGTATACATCTACACCATTATAGATTATAACGTTGAATGATTTTAAACATGTTTAAAGTTAGATCATAGCCTCAAATTATTTTAGATGTATTTGAAATCATCTTGACTTATCACTACATACTTCAAGGTTGGGATATCTTAAGCTTGTTGGAATGAAATATTTTAGTACCCTCCAAAAGAGGCCCATTTATTCTTTAATTTTATCACTTAATTAGTGTGAAGAATAGATTTTAACAAGCGACCCTTTTATTTGTAGATATATAAAACATATGGATAAAGGTGCAAATGTCTAGTCATGATTCTTGTTAGTTAGGCTTATAGGATTTGAGGTGTAGATTGGTAAGCTTAAATTAATCTGATGATATTTTGTCAATACACTAGAATTGAATTTATTATAACATTCATAGAAGTAATGGTATTGCATAGTAATGGAAAAACTATAGTACTAAGTGATGAAGGACTTGATTTATAGGTTGTGGAATTGTCCTTGTTATATGAGAATTGATATGGGTTATAAATTGTAGTTATGCTCTTGTGTTCCTTGCTATTCTTCATGTATTATCCTCTTGCTCCTTGTTTTTAAATATTGCATAATGGATTAATTAATCATAGCAGTTTAATTGTGGGCACCATGATAGGTATGAAGAGCATGTGTGTAGTCACTTCACCTAGAATTGTTAGCTACAATTGAATTAATAAATGATTAATTCCACGCCTTGAAGTAAAGTAGATGACTACCCTTACTTCTTGACTTAAATAAAGTTGTTTTCTTTTCTCTCACACTTATGTCATTTCATGATGGATTTCGTAATTAACTTTCTCTTGCACCATGGAATTCTTATAAAGTGTGTTGATTCTTAGAACTTTATCATGCAACGATCATCCTTGATGTTTGTTGATTAATTTTTTGGGTCTGGATTAAGTCAAGCGGGATGTAGACACCTTCATGTTCCTCAGAACAGTCACCACCCCTGAGACCTTAAATGGTTAAAATCGATGGGAACCTGGGCTTGAGTGTTACTTATGTGTCTTGGAGGTCCTAACCATTGCAGGGTAGGATGGGTGGGTAATAGTCTTATTATTCTCTATTGATTATCGTTCTTTGCTTGTAGAGGTTTATGTGTGTCTTAGATCCTTATGTTTTCATCGCATTGCATGCATCATGTTCATCGTCGTATGGCGACGCATAGTCGAATGTATGTATGATCCTTGTACACACGTGCACACACACAAAAAAATAAAAATTGCACTAGTTATAAAAGGTTGTCGACATAACGAGGAGGTTCGTTACATATGGTATCAGAGTGGGTTGAACCCATGACTTGGGATCGCTACGGCTTTCATTGTTATGATTTGATTATACTGTTGCTAATTGATTTCAGTTGTGTGCATGTAGGTAATCATGGTTAGAGAACGTCGCAGAGGCAGACAATGGGGTGCTAGTGGAGGAGGCACAATGCTTCTAGTAGCATCCACACCTAAGGGGTCTAACCCCCAGGGTGACGAGTAGGTTCTTGGATAGGAGAAGATAGAAGTTGGTGATGTTGTTGGGATGATGAGATCTTTTCAGTGCATGTCCGAGGCACTGATCATCCGTTTGGATAGAGATGAGGCCAGGGAATCAGCACCCGTTGAGGTTCTGCTACATCCACCAGCTGTTACTGGTAGCATTCACCATGAAATCGAGAAGGTCAAATTTCCCGATTTCTTTGGTGCCCCGGATGGAGCAGTCGTAGAGGCATGGTTGGAGAACATGGCGATGTGCTTCACACTTCGTGATTATATCTCCAACCTGAAGGTCCACATGGTGGTCTTTCAACTGAAGGGGAGCACTCTTCTATGGTGGAAGACACTCCTACCACAACTGAACATGGTTGTTGAAGACGTGTCATGGGAATTGTTCGAGGAATGGTTCCAAGAGAGGTACTTTTCAGAGGAATTCATCGAGCGTCATCTCAATGAGTTCAACACCTTATGACAGGGAGGTCATACAGTGACCGAGTACAAGGCCTATTTTATGGAGCTGCTCCGGTATGCTCCACACCTTAACACTGAAAAAATTAAGGTCAATAGGTTCATGTTCAGCCTTAATGGCGGCCTACGTGCAAAGGTTAGGATTTTGATGCCCCAAACCTTGCATGATGTCATCCAGAAGGCCCTCATAGACTATAGTAGAGGAGGAGATTATCAGTGGGGGTCAGACGAGGACTACAACGAGACCAACAGGGTAGGTTTCATCTGGAACACAGTAGCACCAGACACCAGTGAGACATACGTCGAGATATCATGGCTTCCAGAGGGGATCCACTTTCACTACACCCCAACGATCATCGCCTCAGCAGTGGACACCTTATCAGGGACCACTGCATCAGCAGTAGCGTCGCCCGCAGCAGCAACAATTTAGGCATGTTCAGCAGAATAGACTTGGGTTCCAGGCCGGTGGGTCATCATCTTCTACTTCGGGTACCAGGACTACTGGGCCAAAGAAGGGGTGTTGGACGTGTGGGGAGCCACACTACTAGCACGATTGTCCTGTGGAGAGGACCAGGCCATTTGGATCAGTCGAAACCACTAAAGTGGGAGATATGGGCAAGGCCCATCAGATTCATGCATCGGTGAATAAACATCAGGCAGAGAATCAGTCGATTGTGCTCCAGACGACAGGTACTTTCGCTGACCAGACCCTTAGTATTTTGATAGATCCCGGTGCTACCGAGAGTTTCATTTCTGGTGCAACGCTAAAAAGGATTAAGGTAAAGGCAGTTGAATAGGATGAGTTTAGCTTCATAGAGATGGCTTCGAGATCCAAACAGAAGGTTGGGGGAAAGGTTATGGGATGTGCCCTTAACCTAGTAGAGTTTGTCACGAGGGACAACTTGTATGTCACGATCTTAGGATCTTATGATGTCGTGATTGGTATGGATTGGTTGGAGTCGCATGAGGCAATACTCAACTGTAAGACAAAACAATTGAGCTTGGTTGATGCCGAGGGACAAAGACATGTGATTGTAGGATGGAACCAGGGAATTTCCCTGAGGTTCATCTCTTCCTTACAGTTACGGAAGAGTATGCACAAGGGGTGAAAGCTTTATACAATCCTTGCGCTAAATGAGAAGGGAGTAGTGCAAGGTCTAGCACACCTTTCAGTGGTGAGAGAGTTTGCGGACGTGTTTCTGGAGGAGTTACCTAGCATGCCACCGGAGAGGGAATTGGAGTTTACCATAGACCTAAAACTAGGGACTGAACCGATAGCAAGAATGCCTTATCAGATGTCAACCCCGGAGTTACAAGAGTTGAAAATGAAACTGAAGGAGTTGTTGGACCTATGAATAATACGTCCTAGTGTGTCACCATGGGGTGCACTGGTTGTTTTCATATGAAGGAAGGATGGATCGTGGAGGCTTTGCACTGACTACCGTCAACTGAATAAGGCCACGATCAAGAATCAATATCCCTTGCCGAGAATTGATGATCTGTTCGATCAAATGAAGGGTGCGATGGTGTTCTCCAAGATTGATTTGCGATCAGGGTATCACTAGTTGCGGATCAAGGAGGATGATGTCCCTAAGACCACCTTTAAGATAAGGTTTGGACACTACAAGTTTATTGTTTTACCATTTCGACTGACAAACACCCCAGGAGTATTTATGAGTTTGATGAACGGGGTGTTCCGCGAGTACTTGGACAAGTTCATCCAAGTGTTCATTAACGATATTTTGATTTACTCTCGTACGATGGAGGAGCATGATGAACACTTGTGCTTGGTACCACAGTGTCTGTGAGAGCACAAATTGTATGGGAAATTGTCCAAATGCTCTTTTTATCAATCGAGGATTCACTACTTAGGGCATGTCATCTCCGACGAAGGTATCGTCGTGGATCCATCCAAGGCCAAGGCTATTATGGAATGGCCTGTGCTGACGAATGTCACAGAAGTGCATAGCTTTATGGGTTTACCAGGATACTATCGATGGTTTGTTGAGGGATTTTCAAACATAGCAAATCCGATCACAGAATTGTAGAAGAAAAACAAGAAGTTTGTTTGGACCGCGAAATGCGCGAAAGCATTTCAGAGGCTTAAGGAGTTGCTGACGACAGCATCAATACTAAAGGTCCTTGACATGGACGTGGACTTCTTGGTATGCACTGACGCATCCAAGGAAGGTTTAGGCGGAGTCTTGATGAAAGACAAATGAGTGATTGCTTACATTTCGAGGAAACTAAGAAGGCATCAAGAGAACTACACGACGCATGATTTGGAGTTATTAGCCATTGTATATGCCTTGAAGGTTTGGAGACACTACCTTGTTGGATGACAATTTGAACTAAAGACTGATAATTGTGGACTACAACACATTTTTATGCAAAGTGACCTAAACGCATGACAACTGCGTTGGTCAGAATTTCTTAGTGAGTATGACTTTGAGATTACTTACATAAAGGGAACAGTGAACCGAGTGGCAGATGCTTTGAGTCAGAGGCCACGCATCTTTTTGGTGTTGCCTCTTCAGACAAATCTACGTGAGAAGATTCTCACTTTACAGCGTGACGATGATTGGTACAAAGAGGTCGAGGGTTTTATCAGACAAAACACAATGATGGTACCACAATATGAGGGATTTTCATTTGATAGCAATGGTTTATTGAGGTTTAAAAGTCAAATTTACATACCGCAAAATGACGAGTTGAGGATGTTGATCCAGAGTGAGGCTCATAGAGCAGTTTACATGGCTCACCTGAGAGTCATGAAGATGTGGGCAGACCTTAAACCCTTATTTTTCTGGAAGGGAATGAAGGCCGACATAGTCAATTATGTGTCCAGGTGTCTAGAATGTCAGTAGATAAAGGTTGAACATAGACAACCAGCAGGATTAATACAACCACATGCTATTCTGGAATCAAAATGGGAGGTTATTTCGATGGATTTTATTGTTGGATTGCCACTGACGACAAGGAGACACGACTCAATTTTCATAGTAGTAGACACTCTGACGAAGAGTGCTCACTTTATTCCTATGCGTATGACGTATCAGGCACCTGACATAGCTATAGTTTTCATCAGTGAGATTGTGAGGCTGCATGGCATGCCTAAGAAGATTATATCTGACCGAGAATCGGTATTTACTGGATGATTTTGGACGAGTTCCCAAGAGGCCTTGGGAACCCAACTTCACTTTACTATTGTGTATCACCCAGAAACTAACGGAGAGACCAAACAAACGAACCAAACCTTGGAAGACATGTTGCGCATGTACGTGATGGACCAACAAAAGTGTTGGGAGGAATTCTTTCCACTAGTGGAGTTCACTTACAACAACAGTTACCAGAGCACCATCAAGATGGCACCTTTCGAGTTTCTTTACGGGCGACTGTGTCGGATGCCCTTGAGTTGGGATTGGATTGAGGATAGGGTCCTAGTGGGACCAGAAGTGATCCAAGAAATGGAAGAGAAAATTCAAACCATAAGACAAAGGATTAAAGAAGCACGGGATCGGCAGAAGAGTTATGCCAGTGCACACCAAGTCGACCGTATTTACGAGGTCGGCAATCGAGTCTTCTTGCGGGTTAAGCCACATAAGAGTTCGATCAAGTTTGGAAAGGGAGATAAACTCTCTCCTAGGTTTGTGGTACCTTTCAAGATTGTGGAGTGAAAGGGGCCCATGGCCTATCAACTAGCCTTGCATGATTCTTTGAGGCATATGCACGATGTTTTTCATGTATCTGTTTTGAGACATTACATTAGTGATCCTACACATGTGGTTGAAATGAGTTCCTTGTAGGTATCGGATGAGGGAGCTCTCACAGCTGAGCCGGTCCACATCTTAGATCGTCGCATTTGATAGTTACAATGACGAATGGTAGATCAGGTCAAGGTCCAGTGGGACAATTATAGTCCACACTCGGTGACCTGGGAGGACGCATATGATATGCGCTAGCAATTTCCACTTTTGTTTGATAGATAGACATATGATACTGTGGTACACTTATTTAGGCATTTATACTGAGAAACTTCGAGACAAACTTTAGACCAAGAGGGGGTGCATGTAACATCCTTCTCTGGCGCACTAGGAAAACTTATTCTTTGAGGACACTTGCTCGCAAGTGATGTGGACTATTATGATATTAAAACATTTGACTTTGATTATGATGCGTTATGATAGATGACATGATGTTTTACTGCATTGACATAGGTAGGTGCTATTGACTCAGTTTTACTGAGTGTGCAGGGTTTTGGACCTTGACGATGCAGAGGCATCGATGGAACCCTTGGACTCCGGATCGAGTCAAGAAGTGTGTTTTTGGGGTTTGATAGTTTTACTGTGATTTGAGTACATTTGATTAGATGATATGATGTGGACATATTTGACATGATTGTTGATGATGCAGGTTGATGATCGCTTGTCGACCAGACTCACATATGGAGTAAAGGGGCCACACACGACTACCAGAGAGGTTGAGGGAAAGGTGTGGACAACAGCCTTGCCACAGCTTAATAGCATTCCCGCCATGGCTCGAACTGTAGGTGAACAATTACCTAGTTCGAGAGGAACCACGATGTCATGAGGGCAGACTGTGACAGTCGCTCACGATGATTCTAAGGGGCGCGCAATAAGGCGGGGGCCTTATTCCTTAGAAGCCCTTAGTCTCCCACAAGTTCACCACATGGAGTGTTGACTCCAAGGGTTATTGATCTCCACCAATCAGTCAAGAGGTGAGTGGCACCCTTGGAGCACGTGGTGCATCTTGAAGGGCATGTCATGCAAAAGAAACACAAGAGGCGAGTGGCACCCTTGGAGCACGTGGTGCATCCTGAAGGCCACATCACACAAAAAAAACACTAGAGGTGAGTGGCACCCTTGGAGCACGTAGTGCGTCCTAAAGAGCATGTCACGATGATGGTGATAAATGAACAAAACTAGACGGCCCTAAGAAATTTGACACGTTAAGAATTTAAAAAAAAAAACAACTTCCCTAAATAAATGTCGCCCAGTTCAGAATCTAAGTTCTAAGTCTAAAACTTCTCTAGGGGTAAAATTTTGTCTACCCTTAAGAAAAATACCTTATAAAAATAAAATAATAAATTTTAAACTAAAAACCACTTAAGTAATAGTTGTGGACTTCTTAAATGTTTGGGTAAAATGAAGAGAGTAAGAACTTAAATAAAATCTGTGGATATCAAAGGTAAAGAAGAAATAAATTATTTAACCTGTGAAAGTGTAAAAAGATATTAAATTAAAAAAAAAGGAAAAGAGTAAATAGTGCAACTGCCATTTTGGCTCTAATAAAAAGGGGAAAGAAGGGAATAATAAAAATTAGGAAACTAAGGAATGGAGGAAACATAATAAGGGAAAGAGGGGAACTTATGGTAAAAAGCGAGGTCAACATAGTAAAGAATCTGCAATTAAGAACCTTCTAAATTGAACTAAATTAGCAACTTCATTTTAGGGAAAGTATTTAAACCTGTAAGGGAATCTAGGAACACCTAGGAGTAAATTTAGGAGCAAATATTTTTGGAGGAAAGTGGGGGATGGACGACACTTGTACGAAGGAGAATTATTAGAAGATTTTTATTAAAACTTAAATGAAATGAGATTTAGGAAAAGTTTGGAAGTTCTAAAACTCTATAAAAGAGAGGAAGGAGGAGGAAGTAAGCGATCGGCTGTTAGCATAATGTTATGCTGCCGGATTTGTGACTTGATTGATTACTTGTGGGGAGTTGGTATTTCTCAGCTCGGATAGGAGTGGTAGCTCGGCCTTGCGAGGTGAGCTGGGAGCTAGACATACCATCTGGATAGTGTGTGGCCCCTTTGCAACTCGAGGGGGCTAAGGGGGAAGCAGAGTACCCCTTCCGTTGGTTGGGAGGTACTGGTGAGGTCTTGATGTTTGGCGAGTGGGAGCGACACGGAGCGCGCGGACGACACTCGAAGCAGGCAAAGAGACAAAGGTACGCCTTTTTCAGTTGAATGATACAATATGTATGATGTATGATTTAGATATGTTGGTGTGATTATTTGGGTTTGTATTTGGTTTCGGCTGCCCAAGAAATCCTTCCTCTGTCATGCTTGATTCTTATGATGGAAGTCACTTGATGAATCGATTCCTGAAGTTATTGCCGGAAATTTTGGCTAAATTTACACGTCTGAAATGCATGTTATGTTTAAAATTTCATGTCTAAAACGCGTTAAGGGTTCAATCTGTCTATACTGCATTTATGTTTAGATATTATGCAACACAAATTTTATGAATGAAATTTTATGTTGAAGGTATGCAAAGAAATTTTATGCAATGAATTTTATGCTTAGAATTTAGTAATGAAATGGTATGTAATATATTTTTATGTTAGAATTTGTCGGTTCCTTGAAGCCATGCATTGTCTGGAAAACCACTGCACTAATTTCGCTTCCTTGCGCCTCTGCTACCTATGTGAGTTCCACCCATTTTTGCCCCGACAAACTGTGTCATGATCCTAGAGCTTTCTTCTCAGCAATAGTGTTAAAATCTTACAAATTTTGCCTCTGCAAACTATGTAGAGTCACATTTTGTAAACACTGGAATCACCCTCCCTTTGTGAACTATAAATTGGTTGCTTGTGACTACGTCTACAAGTCGCGTTGTGTACAACGGTGAAAGGGTGTCTCTAAGACGCGGTCAGTATAAACTGCCAAATTAACTCTCGATTTCTGACAATCGCCCTTGACTGTTGCCAATTTAAATTCTGATTTTCTGGTCTGTACCCACGGCCTTCATTTCTTGTGCCATTGATGCCTTTATTTCCTCTTCTGCTGGGAAACATGATCTGGAAAAATCACTAGTTCTACACCTCTGTCATCCCTCAATCATGTGGTCAGTGCGATTATCCATGGGTGTTTTCATAGACCACGTTAGCTACCCCATTGTCAACTCTTTTGCAGCCACCATCTATTGGGTAACCGCAACATTCCCTCACTTTAGTTTACGCATTATTGAGGGAATGATTAATAAAAAGGAGTTGGATTAATTAGGACTGCGGTGTGGAATATGTTTTTATTTATGAAATTGGAAGATTATCCTTTAATGCTTGGGTTACTATTCTATGAAGAAACATGTTACCTGCGCGTCTTTGTTAGTATTATAGGAAGAATGATTTTCAGGCTACCAGTTCGAGAAGACCACCTCCTCTAATCGTGCCTTACCCTTTTTCCTGTGGGAATTCGTGAGTTTAGATCATGGATGGGTGGTTTATATCTTGGCTTGTAGTGAACATTAAGTGTCGGAGAACTCACGCTTGTATTGGACCTTAGAATCCTTATAGATTTAGCAGGGGAAACCTGGAGGGCATATATATTACACTATATTTATCTTTCCTTGATGCTATGTTTGACATTGTCTACAAAGTAAGATTGATATAATAACTCCTCTCATGCGCATCTATTCTTGGATTTTGGATTCTACGGTCTAACTAGAGTTGCAACTGATTTGCTGGGATATGTCAATTAGATCTCTTTTAGAAGCATGGTTTCCTTAAGTATAATGAAATAGAAATAAATAAAAAATATTGTGGCCCAATTTTATATTTACTTGGTTATAACTATTTTAATGGTATTTGAAATCAATCTTAAAGATAGTACACACCCCAATATTATAGCAGAGGAATTCCTGAATTAAAATCTAGAACTATCTCTGATTTGGTAAGAATTTATTTCTCCTTAAATGTTTTAATGAAACCGATTTAAGGTAGAGATTCTGCAGGAGTATGCATCTACACCATTATATATTATAGCATTGAATGATTTTAAATGTGTTTAAAGTTAGATCACAGCCTCGAATTATTTTAGATGTATTTGAAATTGTCTTGATTTATCACTACATACTTCAAGGTTGGTATATCTTAAGCTTGTTGGAATGAAATATTTTAGTACCCTCCAAAAGAGGCCCATTTATTCTTTAAGTTTATCACTTAATTCGTGTAAAGAATAGATTTTAACAAGCGATCCTTTTATTTGTAGATATATAAAACATATGGATAAAGGTGCAAATCTCTAGTCATGGTTCTTGTTAGTTAGGCTTATAAGATTTGAGGTGTAGATTGGTAAGCTTAAATTAATCTAATGATATTTTGTCAATACACTAGAATTGGATTTATTATAACATTGGTAGAAGTACTAATATTGCATAGTAATGGAAAAACTATAGTACTAAGTGATGAAGGACTTGATTTATAGGTTGCAGAATTGTCCTTGTTATATGAGAATTGATATGGGTTATAAATTGTAGTTATACTCTTGTGTTCCTTGCTATTCTTCATGTATTATCCTCTTGCTCCTTGTTTTTAAATATTGCGTAATGGATTGATTAATCATAGCAGTTTAATTGTGGGCACTGTGATAGCTATGACAGGCATGTGTGTAGTCACTTCCCCTAGAATTGTTAGCTACAGTTGAATTAATAAATGATTAATTCAGCGCCTTGAAGTAAAGTAGATGACTACCCTTGCTTCTTGACTTAAATAAAGTTGTTTTCTTTTAGCTCGCACTTATGTCGTTTCATGATGGATTTCATAATTAACTTTCTCTTGCACCGTGGAATTCTCATAAAGTGTGTTGATTCTTAGAACTTTATCATGCAGCGATCGTCCTTGATGTTTGTTGATTTAGTTTTTGGGTCTGGATTGAGTCGGGCAGGATGTAGACACCTCCATGTTCCTGAGAACAGTCGCCATCCCTGAGACCTTAAATGGTTAAAATTGATGGGAGCCTAGGCTTGAGCATTGCTTATCTGTCTTGGAGGTCCTAACCATTGCAGGGTAGGATGGGCAGGTAGTCAATCTTATTATTGTCTGTTGATTATCATTCTTTTCTTCCAAAGGTTTATGTGCGTCTTAGATCTTTATGTTGTCATCACATTGCATGTGTCATGTTCATTGTCGTATGGCGATGCAGAGTCGAATGTATGTATGATCCTTGTACACACGTGCACACACACAAAAAAAAAAAATTGCACTGGTTATAAGAGGTTGTTGCCATAACAAGGAGGTTCATTACAGGAGGATGGGGCACTTCGGCCTTGGATGATGGTTATGGGCAGGCCCCTATAATAATGACAAGTTTTCCAAACTTACTTACACTCTTTCATGCCATTATGACCCATATCACGACAAGGTCATAGAATGGTTGGAGGATTTGTACATCAAGAAGTTTCAAAAGAATGGTAAGGTCATGCTTGTTTTGTTTTTAAATGAATATATAGGAGGTAAGCATGACATATTTCTTTTGTATCTGCAAATACTACATTCTTTTATTTTGATTTTCAACTCTCTATGTCTTACAGGATTGAATATGCTCCTGTGGTTGCACTGGAAATATGATTTTACTTAGCATTTTGATCTATTTAGTAGCTTAGAGTAGGTTTACTTTAGTTTTATTTATGAGTGTTTCTCTTTGTAATAATGAATTTATGAACACAAGTGGTCACACAAAGAGAACCATAATATGAATGTCGTCAGGGAAGTCCACTTTAAATCTTTTTCTCTCTGCTATTCGTTGAATATTTCTTTTCAAAAATGCAGTATCATCATGAAAATTTTAAAATGAAAGTAAAGAGATAAGTAAATTTGAACTATCAATTCAACCCTGACCCAAGGTGCCATGAGTAGGACTGCACTCATATTAGTATGGATTTTTCTATTTTCTTTTAGTCTCTTTTATTTTTAATAATAATGCTTGGTCAAAGTAACATCTTATGCATCACTATATTAAGAAAAGAACTTGCTCGCACATGAGATTTTATATGATTTAGTTCTTCCTTTCTTTTACAGTGGGATGCTAGTAGATCCCAAAGCTCGGGTTTATCTTTGGCAAAAATTGTTTCTGAAAGTGTGCTTTTGCTATTTTGATTTTGTTTGTTTTGATACACTTTTGATTTTGAATCCCATTAATAAAATTTGATTCAATTTGTTCTGTGTTTGCTTTTTTTTTTCTTTATTTGATTGAACTTTTTTCTTGTCTATCTTTTTGAATAATTATATTTCTGATCAAAGAGCGATTATTGAAGGAAGCATTCATTTCAAGACTTATGCTTTTGAAATAAATTTAAAACAGTTCAAACAGTTTCTGATGTTAAAATTCAGCTCAGATAATTGATTTGTAAGTCAGTTAAGTACTATGAAATCCTAAATGGTCTTTGTCAGAGTATTACCCCTGAAATGTATCGAGATCTTTAGGAATTACGATTATCCTTAGAATTTTTACACCGTCCCTGTTCTTAAAAGATCACTTTTAAGTGCTTCCCCATTCTCTTGATGATTTCTTAACTAAAATCTAAAATCTCTAAACCATGATAAAACTTCTAGTTTTGAAAGGAAATACAATAAAAATAAAAATGATGAATTGTTCACTTGTATTGCAATTAACCTCCAGTATCACCCTGATCTCTTTGTCATCAATAAATCTATAATTGTATTATTATTTAAAAGTGGCATAAGAGGGTTGAAAGCACTTATGTGTGGGAAGTGTGTGTAAACCTGTCGGGGTAGTGAATAAGCCTGCTGACAACAAAGCAATGTCGGGTCGAGAGGTAGTAGGTATATGCTTTTAAATTAACTTTTATGGAAGTATACATCATGTGGATACAACTATTGGATGGGATTAAATCATTTGAGTGGGTTAAATGACATCCATGTCAAGTCTATGGACGTCTACTGGCAGTAGTGGCTCTGTCAACGGTATTGAATTCATTTTATAAACATCGTGACTTTTTGATCAAAACACAACTTCAGGTTATAATCCTCTGTAAAATCATTATTTTCTTCGTTTCTGATATTTTTCTATAAATCTGAGCTAGTCTTAACATTGTGTAATATTAAAGTGGATTTGTTTCAAAGCATCTTAAAATTATATCCAAGTCTTATTCTTCTCCCCTAAGATGAAATCTTACCAGATCAGAGATAATTGCTTCACCCAGTAAGTCGTCATTTGTTGGGCCCCAACAACTCCCCCTAAATTTTTACAAAATTTAAAGGGCCCCCATTAGAATCTTGATAATTATAATGAGCTACAGAATCAACCTTTTCAAATAGTTCCATACCTTGGCTTGCTTTGAGAAAAACTTAAGACATTCACTATAGTATGAGACATTCATTACAAGAGTATATGTCAAAAGTTAGAAACGAGCATAGAAATCTCAATTTAAACAAAAACGTTAATTTTTATTAACTGCATACTTTCATTTAAATCATGATTATGTGTTCATTCTTTTGCTCATTAGCAAGTTTGACTATTTTGAATAATGGGTTCAATACTTCATCAAATAATATCTTGGTTGGTTTCTCATTTTCACAAAATCATTTGGTGGGATTAATTAATTAAATTCTTTTTTCATTTTGCATCTCATTTCAAAATAAAAATAATAATAAAAAAAGAATTGTCTATCATTTGTTCGATTTTGTGAAAACCCAAAATTAATATTTTTCTCCTCTCCATCAACTTGAAGCTTCTAGAATTTTAAGATCATATTTGAAAGGAAAATATAAACAATGTTTTTTTAGAACTTATAGTTAGTTTAAATTCATTTTTTATTTTATTGTTCTAGATTTTATTATATTCATAATTTTTAGGTTATTAATTTAGGTTTCGTTTTTTTTCACAAGTTTCTATTATCATTTATTTTGTATGGATCTGATCATGGCCTGATTTTGTTATCTAAATACGTTCAAGATGATTGATCCCAAAATAATATTGGATTGTTGCAAATAAATTTATGAGCAACAACAAATAAAATTTGGAAAAGCGTCAAGAACAAACAGACGATTTTACGGGACTGATTTCATCCAAAGCGTAGGAATCTGAAGAAACGGTTCAAAAACCATCTCAAAAATGGACCCATTTGGCTTACACGCGGGAATTTTCCCAAACAAATGCACAATTTGAGAGATATTTGTGTCTCTTTACGAGACAAATTTCAACTGGCGGAAATTATTAGTGACGCCCAGACTGTTCATTCATTGTATAAATATATGAGAAAGTTTAGAGCCATAGATATCCAAGAAAAATAGAAGGATTTTTATCCTTTCTCTTTTGTATATTATTTCTTTTGTAAACTTTTTTCTTTTCAAATGGAGTAAGGGATGGTTGGAATATTTGGGACAATGGACAAGTATTTTCAAAGAAGAATATGGAATTCCAGGTTGCTTAATGGCTTTTGTCCTGTGAGTAAAATGGTTTTATTTTCATTATAATATATTCATATTCTTTCAATAATTGATATCATTTATATATGATTTAAATTAGCTTTAGTCTGTTTTATCAATACATGGTTAATTGATATCATTTATATATTAATATTTTCAATATTTTCAATATTGATTTAAATTAGCTTTATTCAATTTTGCACATAATATTTTATATCATGATTTTCTTTATGTTGTTCATTATCTTTTGGTTTAGTTTATATCTGTGACTGGTCATCTATTCAACTATTTTGAGTTTACATTTGATGCTAGATAGCTGGTAACACCATTCCTGATAATTGGAATTTCTTTCATTTTCAGTTATTGGACATTTCAAGGTCACAAGATTTATAATTATATAATTAGCTTTGACTGTTTTTGTGTCATTGTTTCAATTGTATTTGCTTAGTATTTATTAGTGTAAAATCTTTAAACATTAAAAAAAAACAAAAAGATTTATGTTCTTACTTTATCTTATTTTGAAACATTATTATGAACATTGATTTTCACAATATTTCAAGTAAACCTCGTAAACTGTATATAGATTGTTTATAATCATTTGTATATTCACATTTACTTTTAATAAATATTAGTAAGTAATATATCATTTGTTAGAATCATAGCTTTATATCAGTTTATTTCTTTTACTATTTTTAGGACTTTAGTTGGCTAACTGAGCCATTAAACCCGTCGGGTCAGATCATACCAAACAGCTTGGGTTAATTAGACAACCTTGGTCCGGATCTAACCTTCCAGTTGACAGGGTTAATTAGATTCATAGATTTGAGTGATTATTTCTGTATTATCCGAGTACCCTAGGGCTTTTTCATTCTGCTGAATCCATTTCTGCATTCAGAAATGGATTTTGAACAACAAAAAATAGTGATTCGTGTAAATTTATATCGTCGAATTCTGACATAAAATCCATTTTGTAGAACAACTAGACAACACCTTTTCTTAATTGAGACAGTCCTCCAGCCGAGCACGTGGTTAAGATTTTTTATTTTTTAAAATAGGAAAATATTTACATTATTCAAGGTTAATTGGTTTAGTTTATATTATAATAATAATAATCATTTAATTTTAAGGGACATCAAATGAAACCTCAATGTTTATGGAAAAATGAATCTCTTTGATTCAAGGATTTAAGAGATATTAAAATATTATTTTTTATAAAGATTTGATCATATTATTTTAAAATAAAAATTTGATAAAAAATTGTGTAAGGGACATTTGAGTTGACTTGTGATTTATTAGTTTAAGGTACTAAATGTGAAAATATGTGGATATTTAAGTGAAGTGTGTGTTTATTGGTTGTATGTGTTTGAGGTGATATTTTTTTGTTAGACTTTGCATTGTAATTGTCAATCCACTTGCATTAAAGACAAAATATTTTACATATAACTCTTGGAAATTGGTGATTATGATTACTAAATTAGAAGGCTCAAACTTGGACATAGATATCATATTTGTTTTGCATTTCTTAAGATAGATAATGCATTTTATATTTACTTTTAAAAATATTTTAAAGTAGTAGTTGTATTTAGTGAAAAAAAATCCAAAATAATTTGTAACGGCCTCCTCGTTACGACAACAACTCTGATAAAAGGTGCAATTTTTTTTTTGTTTAAGGTGTGTGCATGCGTGTAGAAGTAACAAACACACTTGACTCTACGTCTCCACTCGAAAACCAACAAGATGCAACCATGATGTTCAACACAAGAAGACTGAAGGCACACAACGAGTAACTGCAACAATATACGACCATAGGCATAAGGCTCACAACAAAAACATTAAGACATACTGGGGGTGCACAGTAAGAACACAGAGGGAAGAATCCATGGTGTTAGGGTTACTATTTCTGCACAGGAAAGCAGGGTGTTTAGTCTTATGTCTTCCTGAAAGAAGAGTAGATAGGCTCCTGGCCGACTGCTCAGGAAGAAACTAGTAACCCGACCTAGAGAAAGACGCAAGAAAGACGAACACAAAAAGACGACCCCGACATATCACAATGACAACAAGCAATAAATGCCCCTAGACATAAGGCGTACCATTAACAGTTGTAAGCAGAAAATGACAACAGGTGTTAGGTACAATACAGTCACAGATGGAAGAATCCAACAGTAGAGTTTACTATTTCTGCACAGAAAAGTAGGGCTTTTAGTTTTATGTCTTCTCGAAAGAAGATTAGATAGGCTCCTGGCCGACTGCTCAGGAAGAAACTAATAAATCTTTCAGGGAGTCACAGTAGTGGGAACTGTGCCTTTAAACAGCCCGAGACTACTGATACGGCTCAGAGTGTGTCTCAAGAGTGGAAACAGTTCCTTTAAACAACCCGAGACTCTTGATATGGCACGGGATTCTTTACACAAAAAAAACACACACACAGACAAAATACTAAGGTTTCATGGAGGAGTCTATACCTCGCCCGACACAAGCCGACCAAGCGAACGCTACATCAAAAACAAAATACCATCGCTATGCGATCACATCCAACAACTTTGCAAGAATTCCACAGTGCAAGAAACTGATTGCGAAAATCCTATCATAAAATGACATAAGTGCGAGCGCAAGAAAGTATCCTTATTTTAATTTAAGATTCAATGGTAATCCCCCCTATTACCAAATCTTAATGACTTAACGTGCTTAGTTTAGGACCATAATTTTATCTACTATTGGTGATAATTAATTCCATCATCCCTGCCATAAAATATCAACCATTTTTCACTTTACAATGCAAGGATTAACACCATGACCATCACATTATATCTGACAATTATTTATATCAACTACATTAACCTTACCATAAATGATGACAATATTAACCTTAACCATACCATAACCATTGGGATCAATATTAAATGATTCATACCTAATCCTTACCATTAATCATTAAATAATCATTATCCTTAATCATGACATAATCATTACATAGTCCTTACATCATCCTTACCGTTAACCATTTTTCATTCCATTATATTATTCGATAATTACTTTGACATTGCTACCTTATAAATCCATGATTAATTAACAATACTACCATTAACACCATATCACTTCCACTAATATCACTTAACCATTACTACAAAATACATCAATATTACTTTAACCATTATTACTGTTGACACAATAAAACTAGGCAGTGGTAACAAACCCCCTACTTCCAATAGAATAAACAATGTCAATATTTCATGAAAGGAAAAAGTAGAACTTTTCCCAACAATAGCATAACTAGAGAGCTGTAGTAGAATATGTGATAACTTATGTGGATTAGAAGAAGGCTGTAATAAAGGCAGAACTATTCCAATAGAAACAACATATTCAGCAATGATGATTACATACCTATATAATTGACAATGATATATATGTATTTTGTTTTAAAATATCATTAAATTTGAATGTACCAAATCTTATTAAATTACATGGACCCATCCCTCTATTTTAAGACTACGCAACATATCTGTACAACCAAGTTTGAATATCTTTCAAAGGGGCAAGGATTGAGTGTTGAAAATCTTTCATGATGTACCTAAGTACAAAAAAAAAAATCTTCCATAAAGGACAGAGATTTAAAACCTTGAACATGTGATATATCTAACATCCTACATTTAAAAAAAAATCATTTAAGTTGAATCTACTAAATCCTTCAATTAAAATGAGCTCTGAACCAGGTTTGGTAAATGACCAATCCCTCCACTTTTAAGCCTACGCACACACATCTATTTAGTCAAAGTGTGAATACCTGTCATAAGCATTGAAGAATTCAACCTATATTTCCGTTATTGATAGAAGACCAGGAGCAAACGTACCCATGATTCAACAGATGGCAAGATTGTCAGTAGTTTCACTAAACGGAAGGAAGGAAAAAGGAAATACGTGGGTATCTGGCATGGATGTAAAGGAATTTGGTCCCCTACAGGAACGTTGCCACGAAGCAAAGGGAAACGGTCAACTGCAATAGATGGCAGAATCGCCAGGAAGAAGATACCCAGGGAGAAAAATGCGCAGAGAGAATCAAAATCAAACGTAGAGAAATTCCTCACCGTCGACGCTGAGATAAACAGCCACATGTAGAGGGAATTTTGACCAGCAATCGCTGAGATAATCCACCAGACACAGAGGAAACTTGACCAATCGACAGGCTGTGTGAAACCGCAAACGTAGAAGAAAAAAAAAGTTGAAAATCAGGGCGCGAACCCGCAGGGTAGCCTCCAGCGTGTTACAACACCGGCATAGTAGAAAAATACGACAGAAAATGCAAGAAAAGTGGTTGAGGCGAGTGGGCATCCTTCTCAAGTCGCTAGGAAATCGAAATAGATAAAAAGGTGCAACGGTTAAGTGAAAGACCAATGGGGAGAATCCTCCATCCATCACCAGTAAATACAAACCCAACACCAGGAGTCTCTAACCAAACCTAATCGTTTAACTACACCAGATCCTATGGAAATGTAACACCCACAGAAAGGCAGAGTTAAACCTCCCAAAAAATGTGTTAAGTTTATGACTGTCCAGATTGGTTCTGCTACATTAATAACCTAAGGGAAGCACAGAGAAACAAATTTCATCTTAACCTGAAATAAAAACACCGAGAATCTCACTACAAAACGCAGAGATTTTAAATAAAAAGGGAAACGCTGGAGATGAACCTTAACACAGAGAATCACTATGTTTCCATGGCAACAACTACAAGACCCCAAACGCGGTCAAGGACCAGAGCAAGTAATTGGGATTCAATATAAAAATGCAGAGGTGAAATGCAGCAAGTGCCAGGGTTTAACACTAAATTGCAAGGGTCAATCGCAGACAATTATACAAAGGTATGGTGCGGTGGGAGAAGGCATAGATCCAAGGAAGGACACAGAATTCTAGCATCAATCATATGGCCAGACTATAAAAAAAATTCCAGTCATAATGCTAACATCAGTTTACCTACTTAAGCCAGGTCGATCTAACCCTATATCCAAATGCATTCTACTCTACCAGAATAAGAAATCATACCGTTGCCTTTCACCTGCTTCGGAGGTCGTCCCGCCTCGATTGATGTCCCGTGCTCCTTGCTGCTCCTGCTTTCCGACCGTAGCGACCTCACTGGTACCTCCCAACCAATCACTAGGGGTACTCTACTTCCCCCTTAGCCCCCCAAGATACAAAGGGGCCACACAAGATCCAAAGATAAGACTAGCTTCTCAGATCGCCTCCAAGGCTGAGCTACCACTCCAATACAACTGAGAAATTCCCAACTTCTCACAAGCAATCAGTCAAGCCACAATCCGGCAGCGTAACGTTACGCTCACCATTCATTCCTCTTCCTCCTTTTCCCATTCTTTTATAGAAATTTGAGACCCACCTACTTTCCCTAAAATTACTCCTAGGGTTCCTAGATCCCCTCTCATGCTTTTAATAACTTTCCTAAAATGAAGTTGTTGATTTTTAGTAACTCCTTAACTGCTGATTCCTTTTTTCTTTTACCCTATGTCCCCTACTTTCTATTATTAATTTTCCTTTAATACAAGTTTCCTTATTTCTATTAATTGTTCCTTCCCCCCCCCCCTTTTTCTTTAAAACCCAATAGGATAAATGCACTTATTAATCTTTTCATTGTATTTGTAAAATCCTAACTTTTATACTCCCCCACTTTAATAATTTTAATTCTTCTTTATAATTTAAAAGCCATGGGTTTCACTTAATTTATCTCCCTCATTACTTTACCCCCCCTTCATTTAAGAAGACTTTAACTAACACCTAGGAGGGTTTTAGTTTACGCCTTTGCATTTATTTTTGTAGGGTCTTTTCCTGGCTAGACCAAAATTTTATCTTAGATATGTTATTAAATTAGGTTTAGATTTGAACTGGGTGACATTTAATTAGGGGAGTCGTTTTGAGAAATTCTTAAGGCGTTATGGTCTTAGGGTCATCTAGGTTGTCTCATCATCATCCTCAATGTGACGTGCCCTTTAGGATGCACTACATGCTCCAAGGGTGCCAGTCGCCTCGTTTTCCTCTGTTGCGCCACGTGCCCTTCAGGATGTACCACATGCTCTAAGGGTGCCACTCACCTCGTTTGCCTCTGTTGCACGACGTGCCCTTCAGGATGCGCCACGTGCTCCAAGGGTGCCACTTTCCAACTTGGGTTTCTTTTGCATGACGTGCCCTTCAGGATGCAACACGTGCTCCAAGAGTGCCACTCACCAACTTGACTGATTGGTAGACATATATAACCCCTAGAGACAGCACTCTACCAGGTGAACTTATGGGAGACTAAGGGCTCTAAGGAATAAGGCCTCCACCTTATTGTGTGCCCCTTAGAATCATCATGAGCGACTATCGCAGTCTGCCCTCATGGCATCATGGATCCTCTCGAACTAGGTAATCGTTAAGCTATAGTTCAAGCCACGGTGGGAGTGCTAGTAGGCTGTGGTAGGGCTGATGTCCACACATCTCCTTCAACCTCTCTAGAAATCGTGTGTGGCCCCTTTAATCCATATGTGAGTCTGGTCGACAAGCTATCGTTAGCCTGCATCATCAACCATCATGTCAGAACATGTCAACAACATATCATAAAATCAATATCATAGCATCAAAACAAAGCAATATCACCGTAAATGAATCAACCCAAATAGCACACTCCCTGACTCAATCCGGAGTCCAAGGGGGTTCCACCGATGCCTCTGCATCCTCAAGGTCTGAAACATGCAAACTCAATGAAACTGAGTCAGCAACACCTGTCTACATCAAAGTAGTAAAAACATCCAGTCATCTATCTTAACACATCATAATGAAGGATAAATGTTTTATCATCATAAAAATCCAGATCACTTGCGAGCAAGTGTCCTCAAAGAATAAGTTTTGTAAGTGCACCAGAGCGGGATGTTACATACACCCCCTCTTGGTCTAAACTTCATCCCAAAGTTTCTCAGTATAAATGTCGAAATAAATGTACCACAATATCATAAGTACCACGGTATCATAAGTCTATCTATCAAACAAAAATGGAAATTGTTGGCACATATCATATGCATCCTCCCAGGTCGCCGAGTGTGGACTATAATTTTCCCACTGGACCTTGACCTGATCTACCATTCGACGTCGTAACTGTCGAATGTGATGATCTAAAATGCGGACTGGCTCAACTGTGAGCGCTCCCTTGTCCGATACCTGCAAGGAACTCATGTCAATCACGTGTGTAGGATCACTAATATAATGTCTCAAAACAGATACATGGAAAACATCGTGCATATGCCTCAAAGAATCAGGCAAGGCTAGTCGGTAGGCCACGGGCCCCTTTCTCTCCACAATCTCAAAAGGTCCCACAAACCTAGGACAGATTTTAGTTCTCTTTCCAAACTTGATCAAAATTTTATGCGGTTTAACCCACAAGAATACTCGATCGCCGACCTCATAACTACGGTCGACTCGGTGCGCATCGGCATAACTCTTCTGTCGATCATGTGCTTCTTTTATCCTTTGTCTTAGGGTTTTCATTTTCTCTTCCATCTCTTGGATTTCTTCTGGTCCCACTAGGACCCTATCCTCAAGGGCGTCTGACACAGTCGCCCATAAAGAAACTCAAAAGGTGCCATCTTAATGGTGCTCTAGTAACTGTTGTTATAAGCGAACTCTACTAGAGGCAAGAATTCCTCCCAATGCTTTTGTTGGTCCATCACGTACATGCGCAACATGTCTTCCAAGGTTTGGTTTGTTCGTTCGGTCTGTCCGTCAGTCTCTGGGTGATACGAAGTACTAAATTTACGTTGATTTCCCAAGGCCTCTTGGAAACTCGTCCAAAATCGTCTAGTAAACATCGATCCTCGATCGGATATAATCCTCTTTGACATGCCATGCAGCCTCACAATCTCACTGATGAAAACTCTCACTATGTCAGGTGCCTGATACATCATATGCATAGGAATAAAATGAGCACTTTTCTTCATAGTGTCTACTACTACAAAAATCGAGCCGTGTCTCCTTGCCATCAGTGGCAATCCAACAATAAAATCCATCGAAATAACTTCCCATTTCGATTCCAGAATAGCATGTGGTTGAAGTAATCCTGCCAGGTGTCTATGTTCAGCCTTTACCTACTGACACTCGAGACATCTAGCCACAAAGTTGACTATGTCAGCCTTCATTCCCTTCCAGAAGAATAAGGGTTTAAGGTCTGCCCTCATCTTCGTGACTCCTGGGTGAGCCATGTAAACTGCTCTATGAGCCTCGCTCAAGATCAACATCTTCAATTCGTCGTTTGGCGGTACGTAGATCTGACCTATAAACCTCAATAACCCATCGCTATCAAAATAAAATCCCTCATATCGTGGTACCATCATTGTGTTTTGTCTGATAAAACCCTCGACTTCTTTGTACTAGTCATCGTCACGCTGTAAAGTGAGAATATTTTCACATAGATTTGTTTGAAGAGGCAACACCGAAAATATGCATTGCCTCCGACTCAAAGCATCTACCACTCAGTTCACTATTCCCTTTATGTAAGTAATCTCGAAGTCGTACTCGCTAAGTAATTCCGACCAACGTCGTTGTCGCGCGTTCAGATCGCTTTGCGTGAAAATGTGTTGTAGTCCACAATGATCAGTCTTTAATTCAAATTCTCGTCCAACAAGGTAGTGTCTCCCAACCTTCAAGGCATAAACGATGGCTAATAACTCCAAATCGTGCATCACATAAATCTCCTCATGCCTTCTCAGTTTTCTCAAAATGTAAGCAATCACTCGTTCGTCTTGCATCAAGACTCCACCTAAACCTTCCTTGGATGTGTCAGTGCATACCAAGAAGTCTACATCCATGTCAGGGACCTTTAGTATCGGCACTGTTGTCAACAACTCTTTAAGGCTTTGAAATGCTTCCGCACATTTCTCAGTCCAAACAAACTTCTTGTTTTTCTTTTGCAATTCCATGATCGGACTTGCTATCTTCGAAAATCCCTTGACAAACCGTTGATAGTATCCTGCTAAACCCATAAAGCTACGCAGTTCTGAGACATTCGTCGGCGTAGGCCATTCCATAATAGCCTCAACCTTGGCTGGATCCATGGCGATACCTTCGCCGGAGATGACATGCCCTAAGTAGTGAATCCTTGATTGATAAAAAGAGCATTTGGACAACTTCCCATACAATTTGTGTTCTCGCAAACACTGTAGTACCAAGCGCAAGTGCTCATCATGCTCCTCCTTCATCCAAGAGTAGATCAAAATATTGTCAATGAATACTTGGATGAACTTCTCCAAGTACTCGCAGAACACCCCATTCATCAAACTCATGAATACCCCTGGGGTGTTTGTCAATCCAAACGGTAAAACAGTAAACTCGTAATGTCCAAATATTGTCTTAAAAGCGGTCTTAGGGACGTCATCCTCCTTGATCCGTAATTGGTGATACCCTGATCGCAAATCGATCTTGGAGAACACCATCGCACCCTTCATTTGATCAAACAGATCATCAATTCTTGGTAAGGGATACTGATTCTTGATCGTAGCCTTGTTCAGTTGACGGTAGTCAATGCAAAGCCTCCACGATATGTCCTTCTTTCAAATGAAAATAACCGATGCACCCGACGGTGACACACTAGGACGTATTAGTCCCAGGTCTAGCAGCTCCTTCAATTGCATTTTCAACTGTTGCAACTCTGGGGTTGACATCTGATAAGGAGTTCTTGCTATCAGTTCGGTCCCTAGTTTCAAGTCTATAGTAAACTCCAATTCTCCTTCTAGTGGCTTCCTAGGAAACTCCTCTGGAAATACGTCTGCAAAATCCTTCACTACCAGAAGGTGTTCTAGACCTTCTGCTACTCCCTTTTTGTTTAGCGCAAGGATCGCATAAAGCTTGCACCCCTTGCGCATACTCTTCCGTAACTGTAAGGAAGAGACAAACCTCAGGGATACTCCCTAGTTCCATCCTACAATCACTCGTTTACATCCTTCATCATCAACCAAGCTCAACCTCTTTATCTTACAGTTGAGTATCGCCTCATGCGTTTCCAACCAATCCATACCGATCACGACGTCATAAGATCCTAAGATCGTGGCGTACAAGTTGACCCTCGTGAAAAACTCTCCCAGGTTAAGGGCACAGCTCGTAACCTTCCCTCCAACCTTCTGTTTGGCTCCCAAAGCCATCTCCACGAAGCTAAACTTGTCCTGTTTGACTTCCTTTACCTTTATCCTTTTTAGCGCTGCACCAGAAATGAAACTCTCAGTAGCACCTGGGTCTATCAAAATACTAAGGGTCTGGTCAACGACACTACCTGTCGTCTCGAGCACAGTCGACTGGTGCTCTGCCTAGAGGTTATTCACCGCTCCGTGAATCCGATGGGCCTTGCCCATATCTCCCACTGTGGTGGGTCCGACTGATCTGGAAACTCTGGTCCTCTCCACAGGACAGTCGCACTGGTAGTGTGGCTCCCCACATGTCCAACACCCCTTCTTCGGACCAGTAGTCCTGGTACCGAAAGTAGAAGATGACTACCCAACGACCTGGAACCCTGGTATGTTCTGCTGAACAGGCCTAAACTGTTGTTGCTACGGGTGACGATGTTATTGATGCTACGGTCCTCAATAAGGGGTCCGCTGCTGAGGCGGCGGTCATCGAGGTGTAGTGAACGTGGATCCCCTCTGGAAGCCGCAATATCCCAATGTATGTCTCGCTGGTGTCTGTTGCTGTGGCATACCAGATGAACCCTGCCCTGCAGGTCTCGTGGGAGTCCTAGCCTGACCCCCACTAATAAGATCCTCCTCTGCTATGAGGGCCTTTTGGACAGCATCGTGCAAGGTTTGAGGCATCAAGATCCTAACCTTTGCATGCAAGCTGTCGTTAAGGCCAAACACGAACCAGTTGACCTTGAGCTTCTCATTGTTAAGGTGCGGAGCATACCAGAGCAGCTCCATAAAACGTGCCTCATGCTCGAGCACCGTACAACCTCCCTGTCGTAATGCGTTGAACTCATTGAGCTAACGCTCAATGAATTCCTCTGAAAGGTACCTCTCTCGGAACCGTTCCTCAAACAGTTCCCATGACACGTCTTCAACAACCATGTTCAGTTGCGGCAGGAGCGTCTTCCACCATAGAAGATCTCTCCCCTTTAGTTGAAAGACTTCCATGCGAACCTTCATGTTGGAGGTATAATAGTGAAGTGCGAAGCACATCACCATATTCTCCAACCATGCCTCGGTGGCTGCGCTGTCCGGGGCACCAAAGAACTCGGGAAATTTCACCTTCTCGAGTTCACGGTGAATTCTACCAGTAACGGTCGGTGCGCGTGGCGGAACCTCAGCAGGCACCGGCACCCTGGCCTCGTCTCTATCCAATCGGCTGATTAGCGCCTCGAACATGCACTGAAAAGATCTCATCATCCCCACGACATTGGCAACTACGATCTGCTCCTGTCCGAGAAACTGCTCGCCAGCCTGGGGGTTAGACCCCTCAAGCGTGGATGCTACTGGAGGTGTCCCGCCTCCTCCCCTAGCACCCTGTCATCTGCCTCCACGGCATCCTCTAACCATGATTACCTGCACACACACAATCAACTCAATCAGCAACAAAATAATCAAATATAATCATGTCAATGAAAGCCGTAGAGAATCCCAAGTCGCGGGTCGAACTGTGGTCTGATACCATATGTAACGGCCTCCTCGTTACGACAACAACTCTGATAATAGGTGCAATTTTTTTTTTTGTTGTTTAAGGTGTGTGCGCACGTGTAGAAGTAACAAACACACTTGACTCTACGTAGCTACTCCACAACCAACAAGATGCAGCCACGATGTTCAGCACAAGAAGACTGAAGGCACACAATGAGTAACTGCAACAATATACGACCATAGGCATAAGGCGCACAACACAAACATTAAGACATACTAGGGGTGCACAGTGAGAACACAGAGGGAAGAATCCATGGTGTTAGGGTTACTATTTCTGCACAAGAAAGCAGGGTGTTTAGTCTTATGTCTACTCGAAAGAAGATTAGACAGGCTCCTGGCCGACTGCTCAGGCAGAAACTAGTAACCCAGCCTAGAACAAGATGCAAGCAAGATGAACACAACAAGATGACCCCGACATATCACAGTGACAACAAGTAATAAAATCCCCTAGACATAAGGCGTACCACTAGCAGCTGTAAGCAGAAAACAACACCAGGTGTTAAGTAGAGTACAGTAACAGATGGAAGAATCCAACAGTAGAGTTTACTATTTCTGCACAGAAATGCAGGGCTTTTAGTCTTATGTCTTCTCGAAAGAAGATTAGACAGGCTCCTGGCCGACTTCTCAAGCAGAAACTAATAAATATTTTAGGGAGTTGCAGTAGTGGGAACTGTGCCTTTAAACAGCTCGAGACTACTAATACGGCTCAGAGTGTGCCGCAAGAGTGGAAACAGTGCCTTTAAACAACCTGAGACTCTTGATACGGCACTGGATTCTTTACACAGAAAAATCACACACACAGACAAAATACTAAGGTTTCATGGAGGAGTCTATACCTCGCCCGACACAAGCCGACCAAGTTAACGCTACATCAAAAACACAATACCATTGCTATGCGATCACATCCAACAACTTCGCAAGAATTCCATGGTGCAAGAAACTGATTGCGAAAATCCTATCATAAAACGACATAAGTGTGAGTGCAAGAAAGTATCCTTATTTTAATTTAAGATGCAATGGTAATCTTCCCTATTACCAAATCTTAATGACTTAACGTGCTTAGTTTAGGACCATAATTTTATCTGCTATTGGTGATAATTAATTCCATCATCCCTGCCATAAAATATCAACCATTTTTCACTTTACAATGCAAGGATTAACACCATGACCATCACATTATATCTGACAATTATTTATATCAACTACATTAACCTTACCATAAATGATGACAATATTAACCTTAACCATACCATAACCATTGGGATCAATATTAAACGATTCATACCTAATCCTTACCATTAATCATTAAATAATCATTATCCTTAATCATGACATAATCATTACATAGTCCTTACATCATCCTTACCGTTAACCATTTTTCATTCCATTATATTATTCGATAATTACATTGACATTGCTACCTTATAAAGCCATGATTAATTAACAATACTACCATTAACACCATATCACTTCCACTAATATCACTTAACGTTACTACAAAATACATCAATATTACTTTAACCATTATTACTGTTGACACAATAAAACTAGGCAGTGGTAACAAACCCCCTACTTCCAATAGAATAAACAATGTCAATATTTCATGAAAGGAAAAAGAAGAACCTTTCCCAACAATAGCATAACTAGAGAGTTGTAGTAGAATATGTGATAACTTATGTGGATTAGAAGAAGGCTGTAATAAAGGCAGAACTATTCCAATAGAAACAACATATTCAGCAATGATGATTACATACCTATCTAATTGACAATGATTACATATATAATTGACAATGATATATATGTATTTTGTTTTAAAATATCATTAAATTTGAATGTACTAAATCTTATTAAATTACATGGACCCATCCCTCTGTTTTAAAACTACACAACATATCTGTATAGCCAAGTTTGAATATCTTTCAAAGGGGCAAGGATTGAGCGTTGAAAATCTTTCATGGTGTACCTAAATACAAAAAAAAAAAATCTTCCATAAAGGACAAAGATTTAAAACCTTGAACATCTGATATATCTAACATCCTACATTTAAAAAAAAATCATTTAAGTTGAATCTACTAAATCCTTTAATTAAAATGAGCTCTACTAGGTTTGGTAAATGACCGATCCCTCTACTTTTAAGCCTACACACACACATCTATTTAGTCAAAGTGTGAATACCTGTCATAAGCATTGAAGAATTCAACCTAGATTTCCATTATTGATAGAAGACCAGGAACAAACGTACTCATGATTCAATAGATGGAAAGATTGTCAGTAGTTTCAGTAAACGGAAGGAAGGAAAAAGCAAATATGTGGGTATTCGGCGCGGATGTAAAGGAACTCAGTCCCCTATAGGAACGCTGCCACGCAGCAGAGGGAAATGGTCAACTGCAATAGATGGAAGAATCGCCAGGAAGAAGATACCTCGGGAGAAAAACACGCAGAGAAAGTCAAAATCAAATGCAGAGAAATTCCTCACGGTCGACGCTGAGATAGATAGCCACACGCAGAAAGAATTTCGACCAACAGTCACTGAGATAATCCACCAGAAACAGAGGAAACTTGAGCAATCGACAGGCTATGTGAAACCACAAACACAGAAGAAAAAAAAAGTTGAAAATCAAGGCACGAACCTGCGGGGTAGCCTCCAACGCGTTACAACACCGGGATAGCAGAAAAATACGACAGAAAATGCAAGAAAAGTGGCTGAGGTGAGTGGGCATCCTTCTCGAGTCGCTAGGAAATCGAAATAGATAAAAAGGCGCAGTGTTTAAGTGAAAAACCAATGGGGAGAATCCTCCATCCATCACCAGTAAATACAAACCCAACACAAGGAGTCTCTAACCAAACCTAATTGTTTAACTACACCAGATCGTATGGAAATGTAATGCCCACAGAAAGGCAGAGTTAAACCTCCCAAAAAATGTGTTGAGTTTATGATTGTCCAGATTGGGTCTGCTACGTTAATAACCTAAGGGAAGCGCAGAGAAACAAATTTCATCTTAACTTGAAATAAAAACACCGAGAATCTCGCTATAAAACGCAGATATTTTAAATAAAAAGGAAAATGTTGGAGATGAACCTTAACGCAGAGAATCACTATGTTGCCACGGAAACAACTACAAGACCCCAAACGTGGTCAAGGACCAGACCAAGTAATTGGGATTCAATATAAAAATGCATAGGCAAAATGCAACAAGTGCCAGGGTTTAACACTAAATCGCAGGGGTCAATCGCAGACAATTATACAAAGGTATGGCGCGGTGGGAGAAGGCATAGATCCAAGGAAGGACACATAATTCTAGCATCAATCATATGGCCAGACTATAAAAAAAAATTCAGTCATAATGCTAACATCAGTTTACCTACTTAACCCAGGCCAATCTAGCCCTATATCCAAATGCATTCTACTCTACCAGAATTAGAAATCATACCATTGCCTTTCGCCAGCTTCGGAGGTCGTCCTGCCTCGATTGATGTCCCATGCTCCTTGGCGCTCCTGCTTGCCGACGGTAGTGACCTCACCGGTACCTCCCATCCAATCGCTAGGGGTACTCTGCTTCCCCCTTAGCCCCCCGAGACACAAAGGGGCCACACAAGATCCAGAGATAAGACTAGCTTCTCAGCTCGCCTCCAAGGCTAAGCTACCACTCCAATACAGCTGAGAAATTCCCAACTCCTCACAAGCAATCAATCAAGCCACAATCCGGCAGTGTAACGTTATGCTCACCATTCATTCCTCTTCCTCCTTTTCCCCTTCTTTTATAGAAATTTGAGACCCACCTACTTTCCCTAAAATTACTCCTAGGGTTCCTAGATCCCCTCTCATGCTTTTAATAACTTTTCTAAAATGAAGTTGTTGATTTTTAGTAACTCCTTAACTGTTGATTCCTTTTTTCTTTTTACCCTATGTCCCCTACTTTCTATTATTAAGTTTCCTTTAATACAAGTTTCCTTATTTCTATTAATTGTTCCTTTCCCTCCCCCCCCCTTTTTTTTTAAAACCCAATAGGATAAATGCACTTATTAATCTTTTCATTGTATTTCTAAAATCCTAACTTTTATACT
>ML781956.1:388031-426714 GCA_009831015.1 Picea engelmannii | reverse complement strand
AGACTAAGGGCTCTAAGGAATAAGGCCCCCGCCTTATTGCGTGCCCCTTAGAATCATCGTGAGCGACTGTCGCAGTCTGCCCTCACGACATCGTGGATCCTCTCGAACTAGGTAATCGTTAACCTACAGTTCGAGCCACGACGAGAGTGCTAGTAGGCTGTGGCAAGGCTGCTGTCCACACCTCTCCCTCAACCTCTCTGGAAATCATGTGTGGCCCCTTTAATCCATATGTGAGTCTGGTCGACAAGCTATCGTCAGCCTGCATCATCAACCATCGTGTCAGAACATGTCAACAACATATCATAAAATCAATATCATATCATCAAAACAAAGCAATATCACCGTAAATGAATCAACCCAAATAGCACACTCCCTGACTCAATCCGGAGTCCAAGGGGGTTCCATCGATGCCTCTGCATCCTCAAGGTCTGAAACCTGCACACTCAATGAAACTGAGTCAGCAGCACCTGTCTACATCAAAGTAGTAAAAACATCCGGTCATCTATCTTAACGCATCATAATGAAGGATAAATGTTTTATCATCATAAAAATCCAGATCACTTGCAAGCAAGTGTCCTCAAAGAATAAGTTTTGTAAGTGCGCCAGAGAAGGATGTTACATAATTATAAAATACTCGAAACTTATAATAATGTATTACTTATGTATAATCTAAAAACAAATTAGAAATAATAACAATGACTTTTTTTTTTCTTAAGTTGAAGTAGAATGGGATATATCTAATCATTAATAATTATTAATAATATGACAATGTAAATTGAATTCATCAAAACCTTTTTTAAATAAATTGATAAATAAAAATGGGGGTCACCTAACTTTTAGACCTTTTTTCCATGGACGTTCGCACTTTGTAAAACCTCCCCTCCCATGCCATTTTCCATCCTTGTTCACTATTTTTGTTTCCTATGCTATCCATTTCCTTTCTAGTATGCCATTACTCCATGTCACCTCAGTCATTACGATGCCTTAATGGATGCTAGGTAGAGCATTGGATGTGGGTCACCTTCGGGTCGGTGTTAATTGCAACTTAGTTTATAGATGTATGTATAAATGGGCGTTTTAATTCAAATTTGATTTTTTACCCCTTTCTTGGAAGCCTCGAATCACCTGGAACCCATTTCAAGTGCCTCATTATAGAATCTCTCGAATAAGAGGGCGAGCACCTACCCCTGTACATCATCAACGACATGTTTTTGGGATGGAAAATGGATGTGGGTAACAAGTTGGGAATACCTAGGATGAAGTTCTGCATTACTAAGGCTTACGACATCTCCACTTGTTTCTCCCTCTACACTTATCTGCCTCACACCAATACCGTCACCATCTAGAAGTGTCAGAGGGAAATTTAAACACATTGTGGAAAAGTGAAAGTGAATCACAGGTAATTAGAAACTTGTTGTGTTATCTTGGTATGTTTTATCGATATTAATATCTCACCACAATTCTCGATAGAGTTTGAATGGTTTTTTGGAGATTGAACAACAAACGATTTTCTAATATATTTCTTGTGGTTGAACCATGAACATTTTGCAGGCAGTGTTTTTGGACGAGTTGATGATAAACAAGTTTGTGAAACTAAAGAGCATGCCTAGGTTGGGGCATTATACAAATATTTGATGGCTAACAGTTAAAAGGATAGTAGGTTCTTTGATTTAGAAGAGTTGTTGAGTATGGAAACATTGCCTTTTTTTGGAGGAGTTTAGCAGATCTGGATATGTGACGTTGAAGAGAATACATGGCTTGGCTTCCAGTATACTTTGAATGAAAGTAATCTATATAAGTCTGAGAATGACCCTAAGTCTGACACTGGTACAACTGGTATTATGGTTACGATATATGTGTACAGGGCTTGTGGGAAAATGATGAAATCAGTTAAGACAGTCAGGAAAAGGTGGCTCAAATGCATCAGGACGAAGGAGGCCATGTCTACTTATAATAATGGCAATCTGAGGGAACTGGCACACATAATTGTTAAGGCTTTTGGGGAAGGGCGTGTAAGTATTGAGAGACTCAGAAAATTGTTGAGGGACTAGGATAAAGGGTGGAAGAGGGTGTCTTGGGGGATTTTCTCCTCCTCGGGCCTCTGTATTAAGCTCTCTCAGGCTATTGGGAGTGGAATTCACGTAGCCTCTAGTGGGTTTATGACCGAGAGACATGATTTTTTCTATGAAAAGAAATGAAAGACTAACGGTGAAAGGACTCGGGCAATGGAATCTGGTCAGAAGAGGATGGTGGCCAAGAAGGAATTGATTGGCTCGACCAACTTTCCAAATCCCGTCAGCTGTGGTAAGCAGAAATGTGATTCTAAGGGTAGGTATTTTCCTAGAAAGACTCGCTCGAGATTTAGAGTGGAGTTATCCATGAGGGAGGCCAGCCATAAATTCCATACCTTCTTCTCTACAAAAGAAAAGTGGACAATGACTGATCTTTAGAAGGTGATGAGCATAAAGAGAATGGTCACTTTGGAGGAGGAGGTCCTGAAAGAAGCGAAAGGTTGGGTCCAGGACTCGGGTCAATCACGCACTGGAGAAACAAAGTAATTTCACTTGGCGGAAGTATACTGGATAACGAAAGAGATGGTTTCCCAAGCTCTAATGCATCAACAATAGGAGTTCTCCCAAGTGCTAGCGCACTAGCACTAGGACAATGCGGAAATCAGGAAACTAGTAAGGATGTTTGAAGAAAAGTTTGAACTTTTCTGCAAAGATAAATTTGGTGTTAGTTTTATAGAAAGGGACCATGAGGCTAATAAGGATAATGTGAGGCATTAGGGGGTTGGGGGATGCTCTGAAGACACTAAGAAGTGACCCATTGTGATATAGCAGGACGAGCCAAAGATGAAATATTGCCTTGTCAAGGAAACAACGCAACATTTAGGTAAGAGATCTCTCCAAGGCCAGGGATCGACCCTGGGTGATTTCTCTCTCATGTCCAAGCCTGACTAGTCAGAATAGCATGTGGGTTTCAGGGTTGGGACTATCAAGACATTTTTTATTTTTTTTTACCTAGATACCCTTAGTCAGAAGTATATGTATAATAAATTCAAGGTCTTTAGTCTCAGAAGACACTCGAGTATTAACTCCATAGGTTATAAAATTTTGATCTCTGCTTCTGATATTTTGGCCATGAAAAACAAAACAAAAATGTATCCTAGTTGTAAGGAAAATGTTCAGGCCTGCGAGCTTTAGCAATTATGATCATCTTAGAATTCTGAGGGGCTCCCTAGTTTCCATTTGGGCGGGATCCCCAAAATGAAGTTTGTACTATTTTGTATACACTTAATAGAAATATATAGTTATTTTTTTCTAAAAAAAAAACTAGTTATCATGTTTGTTAACTTTAATTTAAAGGAATAAAGGGATCAAATGTATTAATGACGTTATCTTGATTTTAGAGGTTGTGAAAATCAAACCTAGAATCAAATCTTAATTTTAGATATTGTGAAAATGAAACCTAGAACCAAAAAAAAGAAACAAATGTAGTATTGGTGAAGACAATGTTTTTTAATTATTATTTGGAGGAATTCAATGGCACTTAAAGTGATGAAATGGATTCATTAGTACTGGAATGAATTCAATTCACTTAATTGCACGAATTAGAGGCTTACACTACACTAATCCTAGAATCACTCAACCCCCCCCCCCCCCNCACCCAAACCCTAGAGCGATGTTGGGAGTGTATGGGAAGTGTATGAGGGGAGGGGGAGAAGGAGGGTGATGGGGACGGGGAATGGTTCTAAGAAATGCACCTGCTCCTATGTATGGGAGGGTTAGGAGGGTGATAGAGAGAGAGAGCTACAGGGGAGGGGAAATTCCAAGAATCACCTCATCACTCCCGGAAAGTTGGAAGTCCTATCAATATATATTAAAAATTATATAAAATTAAATAATTAAAAATATTAAATATTAATTATAAAAATTCATATTTTTAAATTACTCAAGAGACAATATTTTAATTTAATAAACACAAATCACTCCAAAAAAAAATATCATAAATCTAAAATTAAAATAACTCTCTTTACACATCTCTAACATATTTTATTACAAATTTTCAATAATATCTCTATCATATTTTATTACAAATTTTTAATCTTATATTATTTTTTAAGAGAGTTTCTTATTTATTTATTTATGTCTATTACAAATCTACAAATCTAGAATTCACTCGCAATGGAATGCACATCATGGCTGGCCTTAGCTTAGTTTCACAAATCAATCTACTAGTGAGTTGGATGCATATTGATCAGTGTATTCTTTTTTAATTCAATGTCATGCTATATGGATTTTGAGAGGATAATTGATATAGTTATTAAAAAAAAAATCTTCAAATCTAAGTTATTCCTTCAATCTACACACTAATAATATTGAAATTTTACTTAAAAAAAGTTAAGATATAAACTCTAATATATTATTATAATACTTAAACATAACTTTTGAATTGAATAATTTAAAGATTTTTTTTTTTTATAATAATCATATTTATTCATTAATTTTTTTGTTAGCTAAATATCCTTGACTTTTAGGATTCTCTTGTGGCTGAGATGCCATGACCCAGGGGTATCTAAGTCGGGGCATCTAAGCCATCAAAATCACCCGGGGATAAAATCATCGAGGATCGCACCCTACCTGGACCGCACCAACCCTTAACATGGTTGGATTTGAGGTGTCCCTGGAACAACACACTCCCTCGCAGAATGCTCTACACCAAAAGGACTTCAAATTTCAAGGACATGGGGGTGGGATTTGATCCACTTATATGTGCACGGGTCACGATACCATTTAATATAGTATCTCTGGGTGTGGTTACGTTCGAACACTACCTCAAGGTACCTCCATGGCTCTAGGTAAATCCCTCATCGGAATTGAACCTTGCCCAAATATGAAAAAATAATCCTTGCTTTCCACCATTGGGTCCAACCCCTTTGGGCTCATATTGATTCATTATTATGAGAATATTAATCATCTATATTTATTTATATCTTTTATTGCACCTGCAACTAAATGCATCTACAACACAATAGAAATAACCATAATATAATATTTTTAATTACTTTATTATAATCATGTTTTTATTTTTATTTCTTATTATAATTTAGTTAATTTTTAAAAGCAAAAACTAAATCAATATTAAATATAAAATATAAAATTGATATTTTAAAGAATATTTAGTCTTATTCCTATTATTAGTTGATGTCAAAGGCCAGGACTATAGCATTGAATTCATGGGTGACCATCCATTAGTCCAATGTTGTACATATGTTTAACAAAATAATTACTTTTTCATAATATTTAAATTACTTTTATCACAGATGTGATTGGTTAACCAATTCGATGTCTTTTGGTGGAGATATAACCAAATGTGATTTTTCAATATTAGGTTATACCTAAGTTTAGAGTTTTAATCACCGCCCACAAGGAAAAAAAATTCCAAACATAGATAGCCTAAGTTTGAAGTGTTAATATTATATAACTACTACATCTATTCATTCATGTAATTAAATTCATGCCAGTGGAATAAATGTATGTGATATCATATATTGGATGTGAAGTGCAATGCTGCCACATTTTTTTTTTTGAATGCTCTTGTAACAGAATTTATAGTTAGCATTCCACTAGGAAATATTTGTTATCTCCCACTATTCACTCTTGTTTGAGGTCTCCTTTCTTTTCCAACCTCTTTTTTCCATCTCCACTTCTATTATATTCTAATATATTTTAGGAGTTTCCTCCTCTGTATATACCTTAGCGAGAGTATCTTTATAACTCTCTATAACTACAATTAGAACCCATATCTATACTTCCTCATAGACCATCCATGAATGAAGTTCCATGGTTGTCTTCTCCCTCTCCCAAGGGGACCATAGATTCAATTTCAGGTACCATGAGGTGGGTGGACTTGGAATCACCCATAGTGAATGCAAATTCAGAGATTAACCACTCCACACACACACACACACACACACACACACACACACACACCATGTGAATTGGATTACTCAACTTTTTGAGAAAAGCCGAGTTTTGGCCCTTTTTAAAAGCATTAAAGGTTTAAAAAGGTAATGATATACATTAAAGGTTTAGTCCCAACTATTTGTAAATTCAATTATCATCGTGGTTATCATCATCTAAAAATTTATCATGGACTAGTCATTGATCTCTTTCTTCATTATTAAATTTTTCTTTTTCCTTCATCAAAATTGATCTCTTTCTTCATTATTAAATATTTCATTTATTAGTAATCCCAATAATCAATAGTTTTTCTTGTACCTTAGAGTTCATCAAAATTGATGTGCTTAACTTCAGTTTGAAATCAGTGATTATGTAATACGAAAAAATAATAATTACAAAATTCAAATGTAGTAGTGAGAAATTACTAATTACAAAATCTACAAAAAATAGACTAAGTCACAATGAATATTTAGAATACACCTAAAGTTAAATGATAATCAGTATTTTGTGCTTTTCCTTCCATTTCACAATGAGCTCAATTAGATTAGGTGATATATATACATACATACATATATATATATATATATATATATATATATTCAATAACCTCAGTGGGCCTAATGGTTAAGAATATGTGTTTCCTCCTAAGAGGTCACAAGTTCAAATAAAGAGGGTCTCATACACCAATTTGGTGTCTAGCTTGGTCGTGAACTTATGGCACCAAAGTCAAGTTAGTAACAATCTGATATTTAACAATCTGATATGTGGATGATTACCTAATCGTGCCAAATATTTACAACTATTAAGTTTATAAATTATGTGTGATGATCTTCTCTTCAATGGCATAAGAAAAACCTGCAATCTCGTGAATTTTTAAGTTGTTGGGCACTTAAAATTCATTAATATTATCTTTCTTTTACATGATTACTATATTTTTTATAAATAATTTAACACAAAATATTCTATTTTCAAAGCTAATGTTAACCTCAGAACTATATAGACATATTTTTTATTTAAGACATTTCATTTCAATTTTATTGAAGATTTATTTTATAGAATAAATAATAATAGGTTCACAATTTATTTTAGAGAATTTTGTTGTCATTTATTATAACAAGAGGATACTATTATTTGTTGGTTTTATTATAATTTTTATTGCTATTATAAATATATTTTAAGTAATTTTGATAAGTAATACCCAACCACTTCACTTGCCACACTAGTTTTAGGAACATAGGATAATGCAATTTTGGTATTGGTATAAGCATATGTTGGAGTGGATATATCTATTTGCCACATTCCCAACTTAAGAGAATTGTGTGTCAACATCAAAAAGTTAATGTATGTGTGAAAAGATCAAAGGAGGATCACATGTAAGGTGATTATTAAGTGTTGAGGAACTATCTTGGTGCATACTAGTTACTTGGTTAGTTTAAGAGTATTGCATGGCTAAGAGAGCCTCAAATGGTGTGACAAACATGTCAATGTATGGTGATGTTTTCAAGAGGTAGTTCTTGGAAAGAGCATGAAGGTCATTAAATATTTGTTGGGTTCGACAATTGGGCTTGGTCTCTTATGTAATTTCTTGTATATTAAAGTTTTTATGATGTTGCATGTAACAATTGTATGTTTGTAAATCATACATAGGCATGTGTACCCCTAATTTGGTTGTGTTTTATTAGACTCATGGTTTGGAGTTCAACAATATGTATAACAGGATGAGTGTGGGTGTGTTTACTTGCACTTATCACTAGAAGACTACTTAGATTTGTTTGATAGCCTTGGAGGTTTTCTTACTAATGTTTTAGCAAGGAGGGGTTCATGAAGTTTATGTGGATCTAAGGAACTTGAAGAAATAATTACAATGATGATGTTCATTTCTACATTGACTTGATAAGGAAGGTTGTTCACCTGTAAAGGAATTGTTAACACTTGTTTGTCAAGTCGGCAATCTGTTGGACATGGGCTATGGGTGATTGTAGCGAACCTTTGTAGATAAAGATAAAAGACAACCCTAGACTTTAGAAATACCAAAATGCATCCAAACAATAGACAAAAAAAGAATATAGAGAGAAACCTAAAGGTAGGTGTTGATGCTTGAATATGTTAGGACCCAAACGACAACCTCATGAGGATGTAAATCGCCCTGCGTTTTTATAGAGGTGGTACTCCTCTTTAGATTTTCTTAGGATTTCTAAATATTCAAAATGTGGGACTTGACAGAAGTCTGTCGTAGTAGTTGAAAGAAACATAAATATTGCGAGAAATTAAAAGGAAATTTTCGTTGTTTTCTTTTTAAAGAAAGTTCCTGAGAAAGGACTTGGAATCACACACTTCACACATTTAAATAAAATAATAAAAAATTCCTCACATCCATCATAGTTTAAGATAAATATTTCTGATCGCATAAAATAAAAAAGAAGATGATCTGCATGCATAAGAGAACTTTAATAGAGTGGACACATGGGCATCTCAAATAAATATAATGATTGATCAACCTCAAATACTTTATATTTTGAAAGCAAGGTTACAAAGCATAGTCGAGATTGTTCCCAAAGTAGTTCTCTTGAAATTTCCAAAAATATATAGTCTGTTACATATTACTGAAATTGTAAATGTGTTTGTCTTAAAGACTAGGATTGGGGCTCCCACGGACCATAAATCAAATAAATACAAGAAATAAGTTTTCAGAAGGAAGACGATGGGCAGTAGTAGGATCAACAAGATCTAGTAAGAAGAAAAAAGGAGCTATCAGTCTTCAATTAAACCTTTCTAGTCAAAGAGGTGGAATACCAGGATGAAGGACTTGATAGAGAAAAGAAGGATAGGATGAGTGTAAAATTACTATGATGGTTGCTTATTTCTTCATTTGCTCGATGATGTCCTTTTATCGTTTTCATCAACGGTTACAAGAAACATTTCAATTGCTTCTTGCCCTTCATTTGTCATTTTATTGATAGCCTTCTTGAACCATTCTTCGATGTAACTTTTCATAGGTGCCACATTGATTTCATGTCAGATTTTAATATTGAACAACTCGCCCTCCAAGTCTCGGAGATCAATGTAAATGCCATATAATATTTCTCCAATATCTTGATTTTTTACGGAGTAATCCACCAACCAATTATCTATGGCCTTCTCATAATATACAATTATGCCATAGAATTTTTCAATTGACAATCCTTTAAAAATATCAACTTGCTGATTGAACTGTTGTTTTGTCAGGAACAATGAGTTGAGGATCAACTTGGGATCTTGGACTTCATTATTGCTTTCAAATAGGTCCACCTCCATGAGCCTTTTGAATAGCTCTTCTCTCCTTGTTATGGCTTGGCTACATGCCTGAACGATGTTGTTCAAGTTCTTTATTTTCTCCTTCCAGCAGGCATTCAACTGCTTCACCTGACTTGGAGAGGGAAGGTCCTCCTCTATTCTCTTTAGCTCTAACATGTTGGAAACTTTAATACTAAAGGGTACCACGGCATCAAGGTAGAAACCTTCTTCATTTTTTAGGTCGGCCTATAGGTATTCAAGGAAGGCATGTGCCCTCGAGCCAAACTAAATCATGCTCTTTGAAATTTCCCAAGCTTTTGTAATCAGTGTCATTCCTTTCTTGATATTATTCTCCACATAGCTCCTAGTTGATATGAGTAAGCTTGAGGATCCTTTTATTTTGGCTGCGGGTGTGGTGGGTCCAACAATTGCCAAAGGGATGGAAAGGAGTGGAAGAGGATTTAAAGTCTCTTCCAGTTCCTTAATCCTTTCCTTTAAATTTATATTTTCCGCTTTGAGACCACCAATGGAATCGTCCAATGCATCGCCAGTTTCTTTATGAATTCTGGAAATTTGTGAAGGACACATATTTCTTAGGTTAAACTATGAACAAGATTTCTGCTTTTTATTCTTCACATTAATCTTCTCAATAATTAATTTTTTAGATTCATTGTCAAAGACAATGCTCTAAAATACAAATGATTCTTCTTCATCAAATATCTCATTCTCAACAATTTATAATGACTCATTCTGGTGGGTCGCGCCTCCTGGCTAGTCAATGTTAGGAAACATCTTCTCAATGTCAGCCTTGAGCTCCATATATTTGAGGGAGAAGCTATTTATGTCACTTTTGACACGATTCTCTTCTTCCTCTTGTACAATATTCTTCCTCTTCTACCCCAGAGGAAGTTTATGTGAGATTTCAATTTTTCCTGGAGGGGGGTTCTTGTCCCCTCCTCCACCTGAACCATTGTTGATTACTTTTTTAGATGGGTGAGTCATTGGAGCATTACTCCGAGGTGTTTTAGTTTTAGGAGTAACACTTGGGGATTGTGAAATATTCTCATTGGGACCCTTTCCTCTCTGTTTGTAAAATTCATTGGTACTAAGTATCGTCTCCAAGTCACCAACAAAGTGGGTAGGATTGCCCAGGTTATTATCTTCTTCTTCTCCTACAACAATGTGGATAAATGAATCGATAAAACCAATTGTTATGTTCCACAAATATTCAGTTAGGTTCAAACCCTCTAATCTTTTCAGCATACTTGAGATTCAAGTTGTGGAAATGGTTTGCAAATTCATCAATTTTGTTGATACTTCTGAATACAAAATCACCAATTTTCCAAGGCAAAGGTATGATTTGCTTTTTTCGTTTTTCATGAAAAAAGTCCAACCAAAATTTATATTGCCTTGCAGATTCTGTAACAAACATTATGTTGAATATATGGAATGGAATAAAGGAAGTATTTTCCTTAGAACCAAAAATTCTGATAACATTTTAATTTTCCATTTGCTCCAAAGTCCCCTTTTTATCCAAGAATTTACTAGCCTAAGCGGATATTCTTGGGGTATCTTTTCCAAAAAAAAATCCTTTAAGGACCAAAACAAAGTCGTTGAGAACTTCATAAAAATGCAGGGAAGCTTTGTGCCTCCATAATGCTTGGTACCAAAAGGTCACGGGGTCAAATCCACAATTCACCTTCTTGCATATAGACAATTTAGGAAATTGACAAGAATGTGCTATCATAAAAATCAAATAAGAAGACATAAAAAAATTCTTATCCTTTTTATACTAAGACAATTGGGAAGATATTTCAATGGAAATCAACTTCCCCCAATCGAAAATGGCCTTCTCCTTGAAAGTAAAATATAATATGTAAAGAATCATACAGGAAATGTTGGCAGTATTTTCTTGGCCCGTAACTTTGGTAAATAACTAGGAAATTTCCCGAAATGGGTTTTTGAACAAGATGACATACAATATGGTAATATCTTCAAAGATGGCCATGGGATTCTCCAAGAATTTAGGTAATATATACAGGTCGTTGTCATGTTTTTTCAAGAACTCCCTGCAATCTTCACCTTTGAAGGTCAATGTTGGCTCTAGGAGTTTCAACATTTTGCGGAACACTTGAGGTGAAAGCGAGATGGGAGAATGTTCTTAGAGTTGAATCATCTGTTGAATTGGTATATAATTCGTACCACACTAGGAAAATAGCTCCTTGCAGTAAAAAAATGTGAGGAACACAACCTGCACGGGCGATTTCGGACATCCAAATTACTTCCTTTTGAGCAGAAGGGGATGAATAATAAGAGTACGCTCTAGACCACTGGAATTTTTTGTCCTCTCATCCAAAAGTGTTCAAAGTATCTCCATAGAACTGTTGTTGAGATGCTCCTACCATAAGTTGACGAGAGCGTTCTTTTGATCCAGATAATATTTGAAATGATTGCTTGAGAGATATATAATCTTCCACAAATCATGGTTTAATAAGAAATCTCCTTGAGCCCTTTTCCTATTAATAGAAATATTTATGAGACCTGCATGATGATAGCATTAAACCATACTAAATGTGTATTGGGAAAAGCGCGAAGGTGGCGGGGACGAACGAGAGCAAATAACATTTGGGACTTTTATGAATCTATCAACCAAGGAACCCATCATTACAGAAGGTTGAGAAATGGCTAAGTGTTGCAATGTGGTCATTCAGACTCAATATAGGAGATATGAGGTACTTAGGAGCCAGGGGAGTTCAATGGTCAAAATGTAGATCATAGATCATTTAGGTACAAAATGTATGTCATGGAACAAGGGCTATGAAAGATTTGAAACCTGCCAACCTGGGAACCTGCGACTGGATAAACAACTAAGTATAGGATAATGTGGCGATTGGTCAGACTCAATATGTGGGAGTGTGTATTGGAGATGAGGATCCATGATTCCACCAACCTGGGAACCCATGAACCCGCCAGTTTTGAAAAATGACAAAGTATAAAAACTAGAAAGGGAGAAAATAAGGGAAAAAAGGAAAAGGGGAATTTGGGTAAGTATAGAAGAGGAAAATAAATGGACAAAAGAAGTTGGGAAAATAGAAAAGTGGAGGGAAATTTTGGAAGTGGGAATTGATCTCAACAACAAGATCCAACTGTGGGATGATAACCCCCTATGGATTGTCAAGAATCCAGAATCTCTTCTGACCATGTGCTTTCGCCCATTGGGCTATGGAGTTAGAGTAAGAATATACAAACTGAAAAATAAAATTATGTTCAATGAGAATGTGAAAATCTCAAGAGAAGAAACCTTTCAAATTTTTCTCGTTGACAGGAAACATTAATCTTTTACCCTTGATGTCTTGGAGCATATAGGAGTTAAAACCCAAGATCTTCTCAATGACGTATGGTCTAATCCAAAGTTCTTTGAACTTTGTATGAATGGACGGTTTCTCCTTGTCCTTGTTCCAATGTAGCACCAGCTCTCCCTTCTGGAAATTATTTACAGTTGTGCTCTAATCAAAATATATTTTGACGCTTTGCTTCCTCTCAGAATTTTGATTTAATGATTTTCTTCATTCTTCTTCCAACTTCAACAACTGATTAATTCTCCTATGGATGGGTGAAGTATATTCTGCATCTTTGGTATTAACCATAGATATAAATGCATTGAGCTCGAGGATAATCATCATTTTCACTTCTTTCCCATAAACCAATATATATTGAGACATCTCGGTGCTATCCTTTGGAGTCGTTCTTCTTTCCCATAATGCATCTGTCAGCTTTAGATGCCAATTCCTTTGGCTCTTATCAATGGTTTTCTTCACTATCTGAACAAGGTTTTTTTTTGTGGAATCAGCAAGGCCATTACCTTGTGGATAATAATTTGATGATTGATCCATGATGATTGCATATTCTCCACAAAACTTCGTAAACTTTGACCCAATGAAAATCGAACCATTGTCTGTGATAACTTTGTTGAGGAAAAGACATGAATTATCTTACTCAAGCATTTTTGAATCTTGCCTCGCTAGGAAAATATAGTCAGGAATGTCACCCTATGTTTTATAGCCTCAAAAATATTTTCCTAATCCACAAGTATTAATTACAAGGGTTTAGATTGATTTATTAATGAAAAGAATGTTGCAAAAAAAATAAAATCTTTATGTAAGTTTCTGAAAAATATACAGATTACAGAAAGAAAATATGGAGATTAAAAGAAAAAGTAACCAAGTCACAATACACGCAAATGAGACAGAATAGCAATCTGCTTTATTTCATTCCGAGACATCAAAAGTGTTTTTCTCTTTACAAAACCCATGTGAGGGCGTGGACCAAAGTCTAATTTAGAGATCCCCAATGAACACCATACAAAAGGACTCTGACAAGAAGTAAAAACTTAAATTTATAATCTGGATCAGCTTGCCACATACTAGTGCCAATTTGACTATGCAAAATATCCTTTATCAACTATGAAACTCAATCCATAAAATAGACAAGTATACAAAAACTATCAAGGATGGATCAACACCTCTAAAGCAAGCATCAGAATGATTTGGTTCAGTTTTCAACCTTGTTGTCTACAATAGGACCCTGCTGTTAAAAAGAGAATTAGGCTTTGAATGAACTCAAGAATGAATGAAAACGGAAACTATCTCATGAAATCAAAAGAGAAAACCTTAGTCTTGCTTCCTCCTTCCATTATCCTTCTATTCTCCTTCTCATTTACCTTTTATGCCTTCCAAATAAGTTGACGTAGTTCAACTACTTTCTTTAGTTAAGTTAGTTTGACTTAGCTAATTTAGCTTAGGAGAAATAATAATAGTAATAATAGTTAAGGTTCTTTATTTAATAATAACTAGGTAGGTGGGACCCCGTGTGACTCCCTTCTTTTATTCTTTTCAAATTATAAAATAAAACACAATTGGATAATCATTTAAACACATGCTACCTTTTAACTCCCTTAAATACCATCAAAATTTGAATATTTAAAAATCAGAAATAATTCAAATCATATCCAAAAATATGTAAATATCCACATAATCCACATTATCCCAAAAAAATAGCTTGTTGTCCAAACTTTTTGCAGACTACTGTCTTCAACAACTCAATCATAAAAAAACATAAATTAAAATCCATACTTGCCAGTTTGAGAGGCAATCTTTCTTTTATCATTGTTGTCCCCCTTTGACTTCCCAGAAGTAGCCTTTGGTTGATTTGAACCTTGAGGTTGTATCTCACTAATAACATGGGAACAATCATCCTTCAGATGCGTACGGGAAGACACTGATTTTGAAGATTCATTTGAAGGAGAGGAAGGGGAGGCAACAACTTTGCCTTTATCTTGCACAGGAGGATTGAACAGGTGAATGCACAAGGGAAATTTGAACATTAGGATTTACAGGTGGTGGTGGAGGTAATGACAAATTGGGCCAGCTACGATGTTGAGAGACAGTCGGATTGACAATCTCTTTCCATCCATCATTTGCAGGGACTTCTAGTTGCAAGGACACATGTGGAGGCATAGGAATGCCAGGGATGTTTTGAGACTAAAAGGGGGGTCTCTTTGGTCGAGGTTGTACTATTCCTTGCCCGATCCAATTAAAGAACCCAGCTTGGAACAACTGGTTCAATTCCTGGAGGTCAGCATCAAAATGAATGGAGAATCTAGGCCTTCTAGGCCCTATGTTCCAGTTTCCTCTTCCTCTATTATTTCTTCCATGGCTTACCCTACTGAAGAAAATCATCCTGTATGCAGCAATTCATCAGTAACTAAGCCCTTAATAGACCATACATGACATTCTGATTGCATGAAACATTAATTGGCTCAGAAATTGACATGAGATGCATGTAAAACCATCCATAAAAACTATTTAATAATTTCCAAGTGAGTAGGGAGTGATAGGGTTCATGGGACATATGAAGGGAGTGTAATAAGAGAAAGGTGGTATAATGAGGGGGAATAGACACACGGATATTGCTCAACAATTCATTAAATAATTTAACTGTGTAAAAAAAATATCAGTTGCCAACCATTGTTGTGTCATATATTTTGTCATTGTTATACAAAGTTTTTTAATTTATTTTACATAATAGGGATGCCAAAAATGATAATGGGATTATGAGTGGGGTATAATGAGCGAAAAGAGGTAGCATGAGACGGAATAAATAATGGATAATGTTCATATAAAAATAAATCAAGTTAAACAATTAAACATAACTCTATTCAAACCTCCATAATTCAATAAGAATTCACTTTTAAAACCACCATCTAAACTATCACTTATTTTACATATTTCTTGCTGACTTTCAAAAAAACAATTCATATGCCTAGAAATACTCAATTACGGTAGCCTTTGCATCTATATAATATTTATATAGCAGTCCTATCAACAGTCTTGCAATCGATATGTTGAACATAATAACCCTTTGAGCCACAACCATTCGTATTCTAATGCTAAATATCCTTTCCTTTAAAAAAAAATGAAAGATGCACAGTGATCTCAACCATTTATAACCAATTCTTGTTCTTTAAAATCAAATAAGAATATGCACAGTATTAACCATGATTTTTCCATTATTTACAAAATGTTTGTCATAATCAACTGGGCGTTAAAAATCATAATTGGGCCACAGTCCTTTCATACACATGTGTCTCCTTTAAAAATATAATCAACATAGGGATTGATTCGAACAACATTCAACAATTAACATACAACTTTGAGCCCAAACTTCTCATAATTTCGCATGTACAGACTTCTTTTTAAAACTTCCCAATCGAGAAACAAAACCAACTCGTTCCCATTCAAAGAAACACACACAATGCTCTTTTACCCTCGACTGGATTGTTACGATATCAAAATTGTAATTAGGGTTTTAAAACAGTGAAAAAAGAGAAATAACAGTCAATCAAAGGAATAAGTCCTTAGAAAACACAGACAACTCATGCCTTCAAAAAATTACCACAGAGAAGTAACATGTAACAACCCTTTTGACAATGAGGGTTATCAAATGATAGTCAACCACCTTCAACAGAGAATGAGAGGAAGCGAACTCTTAAATGAACTGTAAAAATAATTCCCAAGAAAAACTCATGGCCAACCAAAAGCATATACAAAGCTTCCATTAAAGTTCTAGGTGATGTTAAACCAACTGTGCAATGCTTTCCATGCAACAATGATAATGAGGACAATGCCATGATAATTAACAGCTCGTGACTTGGACAAAACAAGGAAAGAAATTTAAACAGTTCATATTGCAACCCAGAGGATCTAAAAACCAAACACAGAGACGAAATTGGAGTGGTAAAACTTAACACAAAGACTGGTTGTAATACTTATGCACAAAGCTCGGAGCTTGCCAAATCAAAACCATAAATTTCCACAGAGAACCAGACCCAAAAACGCAAGCTAACCGAGCATGCCTCTCTTGCTATTTATCCAATAAACCCGTGCACATATTACACACAACAAAGCATATCCATTCCTCTTCTCCAAAAGGCCAACCATCAGAATATTCACCAGAAGAAACCATAAACATAGCACCAATACACAGTCCAAAAGGATTAAGAAAAACACAGACCTCAAGCAATTATGAGCCAAAAATTGATTCATAATGTAGATTAACCATCATGGATGGAAAAATAAGGAACCATACCTGGAAAATCTTTCTCAAGGGAGAGAGTTAGACTGTATCATCCTTCACAACCAAACATTGTGGAGCATCAACAACCACCAGAGCCAAAAAACCAAATGCAGGTATGTATAGGGTGACGGGCCTCGAGGGTTATTTGAGTGATCTACATTAAATGAACGTCAGTTCCTTCCCCAGCCTCATTCAATTAAATGTACAAGATAGACAACCCACCATAGCTCTAAGTATTTAGTCAACCACATATTTCATTGCCATATCACAAATTGCATAGTACGCCACCCTAAGTATTGTCAGACTCTTTTAAAAATAACCATGTGCTATAACATTACCACATATGCTTCACACATAAGGTTTAAAAAAGAGCATAAGTCTATTAGCAAGGGTTATACACCCTTATTTTGTCACAATTACATATAACATTAGGGCTTGTACATAGTCCTTTTATTTGAAAAATCTCCCATATCATCCCTTATCAAGATCATAACTAAAACAATTAATCCATGTTTAATTGCAATGTAAAAAAAAAACTGATAATGATCCTTTTATCCATAGGGAAGCCTTAATATAATTTGTGAATGGACATCAAAACTATCCAGTTCCATGCAATAATCAACCACCAACTTATATCACCAAAACATTTTAAACCATAATTTGAAACATCGAACTGTAGAAGACTCTGTTGTTATCATCATAATAGCAACAAAATATAAGTGTAGTTTATCCACCATAGCACCACAAGCCTACAAGGGGGTCCCACCTACTAGTTTATTATTAATATAAATAAATAATAGATATTGACAATCATTTGCAAGCAATATTCATTGTTGTGATTTTAAGCGTCAACAAAATTTATCTGGGACACCAAATCTCGACAGAATATTTTATTTGAGGAATTTAATTAGATCTTCAACATCAACCTTCTTTAATTCCATCTCTTCCAGACATTTCGTGAAGTAATATGTCACTTTGAGAATGTATATATGCCCCTTGCTAGACTTCGGATTAACTGGCCCAACAACATCAAGTCCCCATTGGGAGAATGTTGTTCTACAATTATGGGCAGCAAAGGCATCGCAAATTTCTTCATTTTTCTTGAAAATTGTTGGCATGACAAACACTTCCTTATTGTGGCATATGAGTTCCTAAAAATTGATGGCCAAAAGAATCTTGCTCTTATTATCTTGTGGGTGGTTGCATTAGGTGCAAAGTGTCCACCGCATATTCCCTCATGGAATTCTCTTATTAGTTATTGGGCTTGATTTTCATCAATGCATCTCAGTAGTATACCATCATAATTTCTTCTAAACAATATGTCAGAAATCAACACATATTGATTCACCTTCATATTCAATGTTATTCTCTCCTTGGGGTTCATGGTGACAGGAAATTTCCCAGACCTTAAGTAGAATATAATATCTCTGTACCATTCTGAATCAGCCAATGGTTCTCTGACTGAAATTGAAATCATTCTATCAACTGAATCTTTTTTCACGATGATCTTACATAAACCTTGTTCTTTGATATCCTTTAAAGGTTTAATCTCTATATCATATTCTTGTATCTTTGCCAACCAGTTAGCCCATTTTCCTTCTCTCAATTTTTTATTCAGGAGCATCTTCACTGGTGATGAGGGAACATAAGCAATAACATGGGAGTTCAATATGTACGTCCAAAAGTGTGCTACTGCTTTTACAAGAGCCAAGGCCTACTTCTCTAGTTCTGAATACCTCAATTCATAGTCATGTAGAGTTTTTCTCATGAAAATTATTGGGAGTTGTTCTCCTTTGATATTCTTTTGAGTAAGAATGGATGCAACAACTGTCTCTGTAGAAAATGAATAGATGATGAAATGTCTTTGAAATTATAGACTAATGAGGATAGGAGCAGTGGTGATTTCTCCTTTGATATTATTGAATGTCTCTTGAGTATTTGTTGTCGATTCAAACCTTTTCTCCTTTTTCAACAATAAATTTATTGTCTTCACGATACTTGCATAATCAGGAACAAATCTTTGAACAAAATTGATCTTGACAAAAAATGATTGCACTCCCTTCTTGGATGTCGGGGGGTTGAGCTCGTTTATTGATTTAATTCTTTCTGGTTCTATGTAAATCCCTTCCTTTCATACAATATGGCCCAACAGTTTTCCTTGAGTCACAGGAAACAAGCATTTCTTTGGATTCATAGAGACACCATATAATCTACATCTTTCAAAAACCTTTCTTAAATTATGGATATTATCATCCCTTTTCTTTGAATGCATCGTCAAGTCATCTTGATAGGATTCCATAAACTTTCCTATCAACCCATTGAATGCATGATCCATGGCCATCTAGAATGTGGCTCCAACATTCTTCAAACGAAAGGGCATTCTAGCATATGTGTATGTCTCCCAAGGTGTGATAAATGTCATCTTTTCCCTGTCCTCCTTGGCCACCAAGACTTGGTTTTATCCAGAAAAAACATCCAACATGGACATGCAGGCTGATCTAGTAACTTGTTGGAGAAGGAACTCCATATTAGGAAAATGAAAATTATCCTTTATGCTTTCTTTGTTAAGGTCTCTAAAGTCAACACACATCTGGATTTCCCCGGTCTTTTTTCTTACAATCTCTGAATTTGAAAGCCATTCTGAGTGTCTAATGGGATAAATTATTCTTACCTTATTCAATTTCTCCAATTCAATCTTTATCAGGGGTTTTAGCTTGGGATTCATCATCCTTATTTTTTGCTTCACTGGCTTTGCTCCTTCCCTTAAAGGAATGATATGTTGGAATATAGTTTTATCATAATATTTTAAATAATTAGAGGTCCAAGCGAACACATAGATGTATTATTTGAACAAGGAAACAAGTTGATCAACTTCCTCAGTGGTGCAATCAACTCCCAAGTTGACATATTTCAGGGAACTATCAGTTCCAATATTGAATTTTCTCGTTTCTTGCACTTTTCGAACTAAAACTTCTTCAAGGAGATTCTTAGCATGATCATCTTTTGTAAAAATAGATTCATCTTGTATACAATATTTGGGGATAGCAGACGAGTGATCGTCCTCCTCCTCCTCATCATTTAACAAAAACATTTCTAGTTGTTCATCGTTCTCAAACACTTGGAAGTAATCAATGTTATCGGGCACGAATGGTCAAAAAGCTCTTTCTACTTGGAAATATGTTTTACTTTGGATATTGTCTAGGTTTGACAATGAGGTCACTAGGGATAACGAATCTTCCTTTTGATTCTTGTCCCTTGGGATAAAAGAAATGTTGAAGCAACTGGAAGATTCCATCAACTCATTAACTCTTCTGAAATACAACTTAAGTCTTTCTTTTTTTATTTTATACCTCTGGGTAACCTGATTGATGACCAACTCTGAGTCGCAAGTTACAATCAAATGTTCTATTTTCATTTCCTGTGCAAGGATCATCCCCTGAATCAGAGCTTCATACTCTACCTCGTTATTAGTGCATGAAAATTCCAGTCTCACAGCATGTGGATGCATAATCTTACTTGGACTCAAAAGAACAATTCCAACTTTATTCCCAAACCTTGAGCATGCTCCATCTAATGACATCCTCCAGTTGCCTTCAAACAAACGCTCTTCATTCTCCATGTCTTGAAATTGCTCTAGGATTTCGTTATGTTATATGTCTAAGATAGCATAGTTTCCAATATCGGCATCTAAATAATCCTCCATCAATTCATTGTCCTTATTTTTGAATGAGAAGGGTTTTCTAGGTTCACGTGGTACTTTAATCAATTTCATATATTCTTTCATTGGTTTCATAATACTTGGTGCAACTCATTCCCAATGCCTCCATGGCCGCTAGTGGCATTATATTATTTGTTGCGTCAGTGTCAACTAAACAGTGATGTAGTGAAACATCATGATTTTCAATTGAAATGTAGAAGGGAGAGATATTACCTCTCAACTTGGTAGTTGACGAGCTATGGATCTATTTTGGATTGGTAACAACAACTTCTACTCTTTCAAATGGATCATCCATCAACTTCAAAAAAAATTCTCTTTGCTGGGGAATCATCACCACTTTTGTAAAGGGCATGGTTATCCTTAATTTACTCAGATCCTCTACAACATTATACGTCATTTGAGTGGAGTTTGACATCATGTGTTTCCTTTTACTTCCAATGCTATCCATCAATTTCTCATTTGTTTTTTCTTTTTCTTTTTCTTTTTGGTTCTCTTTATCAAAATCCCCTTTATTTTTTGGTCTATTTACAAATCCTCTTGTCTGGGTGACGTTTTGTTGCAAGTTGGGATCGTTGTCACCCTCTTCAAATATATACATAGACGTCTTTCATTTGTCCATCTGCACAGTTTCAGATCTTTCATCAGGTGAGTAATAATTTTCTTGCTCAATTAATTGCTCATCATAGACATCATCCAGAATAGCCACAATTGGAGTAGGTTGTCTGGGAACCCTTAGTCTTTGTGGGTTATCTGTGTTCTCAAAACTCACTTTGTTTTCTGGGGGATGGTTCCTCCTTTTCCCTGGGATTGGTATTCTCAGGTTTGAAATGTAATTATATCCCCTTCTTAGTCTGGCTATCTCAATCTGCATTTGTTTGATGGTTCTATTCATCTATGCAATTTCGATTCTATGCTTAGTTTCCTGTGCCGCCACAGGGTCAACCTTTATGTCAGGTATGGTTCCCTTGAAAAATCATCCTCCCACCATTTGGTTCTGAGCCGGTCAAGGCTTGAATTCTTTGTTCTTTATTGAACTGGAAGCTCCTTGATTATCAATACTTAATACTCCCAGTTGCTTCTGTACTCTTCCTAGTATAATGTCAGGGTTGGCACCTGTTTCAATCATAATTTCCTCCATATCAGTGGCTTTAGTCATTGCCTCCTCCAAGGTATCCACTTGGGATTTTCTGATGGAATATTTTACATTCGGAGGCATTGAATTCTTATAACAACCGAGAATGACTAGGTCATTGGGTCTTTTATCTTCTGGAATCCTACTCAAGGTTTTATTGAACCTGCGATTAAAATATCGTATCCTTTCATTCTTCCTCAAACCAATTTGGGTGAAATCAGTGAGAAGGGTATGGTAAGAAATTGGAGGGGAAAACATAGTCAGGCACATAGCTTTGAGGTCATTAAATGAGCGAATTGATATACTGGGAAATGTTGTATAGCATTCATATGCTCTTCCTAATAAGATTTACAAAAACAACCTTACCATGAAATCATCATACTTAACACGATGAAAATCACAAACATCAATAAATAAGTGTAGATGCCTCTTTGCATCGATTACTCCATCTCTAGAAAAATCCTTTAAGGTTCCCTTAGGGATAACAGGGAGATCATGTTGCTCACCTATATATTTAGAGGGGAATCTCTTACCCTCCTTTGATTTTCAAATACTGGTTTTCCTTGGTTTCTTGCAGCATCTCTTCCACCTTGTTGTTTCTCCTCATGATGCTTATCTCAAGGTTGTTCGTTCCTTTCTGCCATTTCTAAAGAGATTCCAGGGATATCATTTTCACTTGTAAGAATAAAGAGTTACTTTCTTTTACTTCTGGTAATGGGTCCCTTGTATTCATCTAGCTTCAATCCTGACCTTGTTCTTGTGCTTCTCTAGCTAGCCTTTGAATTCTTCAGTCTTGTCGTTCCTCTCTCCTCTGTCTTCGTAGGATTTCTCTTTCCTATTCTTGGACCAAGGTTTTCCAAGACCTTTATAAATATTCATGGGTCTCGGTCGTTGATATTACCAGGTTGTATAATTGATGTAATATGCTTCATTGGTTGTTCAATCCAATTTCCAGGTGGGGCTGATCAGCCTGGGGAGAATTCATATATTCTTTCAAAAATGCTAGACCAGGTTCCAAATTTCAGTTCATTCCCATGTATGGTCACCAAAAATGTTGACGCTTGAATCCGTTAGGACCGAAATGAAAACCTCACAAGGATGTCAATCCCCCTACGTTTTTATAGAGGTGGTACTCCTCTTTAGATTTTCTTAGGATTTCTAAATATTTAAAATGTGGGACTTGACAGAAGTCCATCGTAGTAGTTCAAAGAAACATAAATATTGCAAGAAAATAAAAGGAAAATGTTTTTGTTTTCTTTTTAAAGAAAGTTCCTGACAAAGGACCAGGAATTATACACTTCACACATTTAAAGCAAATAAGAAAAATTTCCTCACATCCATCATAGTTTAAGATAAATATTTTTGATCACATAAAATAAAAAAGAATATGATCCACAAGCATAAGAGAACTTTAATAGAGTGGAAACATGGGAAACTCAAATAAATATAATGATAGATCAACCTCAAATACTTTATATTCTAAAAACAGGGTTACAAAGCATAGTCGAGATTGTTCCCAAAGTAGTTCTCTTGAAATTTCCAAAAATATATAGTCTGTTACATATTCTTGAAATTGTAAATGCATTTGTCTTAAAGACTGGGATTGGGGCTTCTGTGTACCATAAAGAAAATAAATACAAGAAATAAGTTTTTAGAAGGAATGCGGTGGGCGGTAGAAGGATCAACAAGACCTGGTAAGAAGAAAAAAGGTGTTATCAGTCTTTGGTTAAACCTTTCTAGTGAAAGAGGTGGAATAATGGGATGAAGGAATTGATAACGAAAAGAAGGATGTGATCAGCATAAACTTACTATGATGTTCACTCGTGTCTTCATTTTCTCACTGATGTCCTTTTATCATTTTCATCAACAGTTACAGGAACCGTCATAACTACTTCTTGCCCTTTATTTGTCAATTTATCGATAGCCTTCATAAACCATTCTTCAATGTAACTTTTCATAGGTGCCACATTGATTTCATGCCAGATTTTAATATTGAATAGCTCTCCCTCCATGTCTTGGGGATCAATGGAAATGCCATGTAATATTTCTTCAATATCCTGATTTTTTACGGAGTAATCCACCAGCCAGTTATCTATGGCGTTCTCATCGTATACGATTATGCCATAGAAATTTTCTATTCAAAATCCTTTAAAACTCTCAACTTGATCATCGAACTGTTATTTTGTTTGGAACAATGAGTTAAGGATCAACATGGGATCTTGGACTTCGTTATTTCTTTCGACTCATTTCACCTCCAAGATCCTTTTGAATATATCTTCTCTCCTTGTTATGGCTTGGCTGAACGCCTGCACGTTGTTGTTCAAGTTCTTTATTTTATCCTTCCAACAGGAATTAAGCTGCTTGACCCAACTTGGAGAGGGAAGGTCCTCCTCTCTTCTCTTTAGCTCTGATATGTTGGAAACTTTAATACCAAAGGGTACCACAACATCAAGGTAGAAACCTTCTTCATTTTTTAGGTCGACAAGTAGGTATTCAATGAAGGCATGCACCCTCGAGCCAAAAGAAATCATGCTCTTTGAAATTTCCCAAGATTCTGTAATCATTTCCATTCTTTTCTTGATAATAATCTCCACATAGCTCTTGGTTGATGTGAGTAAGCTTGTGGATCCTTTTATTTTGGCTATGGGTGTGGTGAGTCTGACAATTTCCAAAGGGATGGCAAGGAGTGGAAGAGGCATTAAAGTCTCTTCTAGTTCCTTAATCCTTTCCTTTAAATTTATATTTTCCTCTTCTAGACCACCAATGGAATCGTCTAATGCATCGCCAGTTTATTTATGAATTCTGGAAATTTGGGAAGGCCACATAACTCTTAGGTTAACCTCTGAACGATATTTCCCCTTTTTATTCTTCACATCACTCTTCTCAATAATTAATTTTTTAGATTCACTGTCAAAGACAATGCTCTGAAATAAAAATGATTCTTCTTCATCAAATATCTCATTCTCAACAATTTCCAACAACTGATTCCCATGGGTCGTGCCTCCTAGCTGGTCAATGTTAGGAAAAATCTTTTCAATGTCAGCCTCAAGCTCCATATCTTCGAGGGAGAAGCTATTGATTTCAATTTCGACGCGATGCTCTTCTTCCTATTGTACAATATTCTTCCTCTTCTTCCTCAGAGGAAGTTTATGTGAGCCTTCAATTTTTCCTAGAGGGGGGTTCCTGTCTCCTCCTCCGCCTGAACCATACTAAATATGTATTAGTAAAAGCATGAAGGTGGTAGGGATAGATGAGAGAAAATATCATTTGGGACTTTTGTGAACCAGCGAACTCGGGAACCCACCATTGTAGAAGGTTGAGAAATGACTAAGTGTTGTAACGCGGTCAGTCAGACTCAATATAGGAGAGATGAGGTACTTAGGAGATTGGGGAGTCCAATGGTCGAAATGTAGATTGTGGATCATTTGGGTACAAAATTTATGTCACAGAACAAGGGATATGAAATCTTTGAAACCTACCAACCTGGGAACCTGCGACTGGAGAAATAGCTAAGTATAGCATAATGTGGAGATCGGTCAGACTCAATATGTGGGATCATGGATTGGATATGAGGATCCATGAGTCCGCTAACCCGGGAACCTGCAAACCCATCGTTTTGGGAGAGTGACTAAGTATAAAAGATAGAAAGGGAGAAAAGAAGGGGAAAAGGAAAAGGGGAATTTGGGTAAGTATAGAAGAGGGAAAATAAATGGACAAAATAAGTTGGGAAAATAGAAAAGCGGAGGGAAATTTCGGAAGTAGGAATTGATCTCAATAGTAGGGTAAGACCATCAAATACTCCTTATGGAAAGAATCATTCCATAATCCATAATCACTACAATATAGTACTCAACATCCAACATGTCTCAATACAATGATACTCATGTATTTATAATTTTCTCATGAGTATTTCTTGTCATGTTGTTATGTAGAGAAGAATATGGAAAAGGCACCCTATGAGGAAAAATATCCTTCCTACTTTACACTATCTAAAAAATTCCAGTAGCCTGAGGGGTAACCCTCTTGATTGTAAAGATTTTGTATTAAAGAGTTCTTCAAATAAAATTGAAGAATGAGGTTTATTTCAAGTACAATACTTGAAATAGTCGATTGAAAATAACTAAAGAAATTAAGAGTTCAAAAATTGTTTAATGAACAAATGTAATGATTTACACAAAGGACACAATATTCTTGTTTAACCAACATTAAAGGTAAATACAAAATAGAAAAAGAAGAAAATAATGAGTATTAATCCTTCTAAAAGGTATTTTCTCAACATGGAGAATATTTAAGAAGAATGAGATACAAAAAAGTAAAGATATAACTAGAAGGAAAATAAAAAATATCAAAGAAAACTTTGATATCATATCAATAATTATTCCTCGCCTTCATCACACTTCAATAGTATATAATGTAAACATGAAACTGGAATAAAGGAATTTAAAACATTAATATATAAAGCCAAAATTCATAATGATATAATTCATCATGTGAATAAACAACAAGACTTATGTTGTATTCAAATCTTCAAATGATTACGTAAATAGGTTTTCTTGAGAGTAAATCCCATAAAAGATTTTTGACTTCAAAGATTGAAGTTCTTCAAACTAAAGGAAACTAATTGTTATAATAATAATAATACTAATAATAATAATAATTTAATAGTAATCTAATTTAAGGTCACGACCAAGATAGACACCAAATTTGTGTATGAGACCCCCGTCTTTTTAGGACAAGGCACCCCCTTCGGTCCAGCGACTTGATTGGTAAAGTCTATGGAGGTATACATACCCTACCCCCCTTTGGATTTGAACTTGTGACCTCTTAGGAGGAAACACATGTTCTCAAACAAGGGATGAATCCTTTGTGACAAATAAAACACTAGTTCATAAAAACCACTTTTGAGACATCCAATGATTGATTAGACTGTGTGAAGTAGGTTCATTCATCAACACAAAAAAAATACGAAATCATGAAACCTTCTCCTATATTTATATTTTTCCTTTGACCATTCCCACTGCGTTATGAAATAATGGTATCTATATTTAGATATAGTTTCTTGGAATATTGTTTTATTTGGTTGACCTACATGTTATTTTTCTTTCTTTTCTTATGTGTTCCCAATGATGTGGAAACATGTGTTGATCCAAATGTCGATGATGATACCAATGTTGTTGTGGAAACTGGTGTTTCTGTGTGAGATAAAGTAGAAGTAGGAGCTAATAAAGGAGTTTTGTTTCTCAACCTTGCATTTGCTTCCATTCATTCCCTTCTAGGATTTTGTATCCCAACAACTTATGTCCAACAATGTCTAATTCTTTGTATAAATAATAACATGCAAGGGGTAATTTCTTCAGAATATTTTTGAGAATAATGAGTAACATGAAATCATTAAATAACTTCTCATGAATAATTACTCCCATGATTGGACCAGTTGCATCATCAAATTGTTCATGATTTGACTTTGCTTCTCAAGGTCTTCTTCATAATTTTTGGTGGGGAAAAACCATCTTTGCTCATTCCGTGGAATAGGAAGCCCAAGTTCAAATGATTCTAAAAATATACTTTTGAAATCCTTACCAAACTATAGATCTGTTTGACACTTTTTTTGAGTTAAAATTATCAAACTATGTTTAACATTCATTGTACTTGTGTCCATAACTAAAGCAATTATGTCTCTAATATCTAAGACCTCTAGATATTCATTAGTCATGTTGTTTAATAATTTTATGACAACACTAGCAATCTTAACCTTATCTCCCAATTGCTCCCAAGCCTTTTTAACCTTTAAGCTCATACTTCTCTCAAGGCTCTTTGTATCTTTAAGAACATTAATATGTACTTTCATCTCCTACAAAATCACTTTTATCTTATCATAGATACATTGTTTTCCCCTATCAGATATTTTCTTGCAGAAATTCTTTGTTTAAATTTTTTCTTCATTTCTTCAAATTCTACAATCCTTTAGCTATCTTCAGTTATTTTGTTGTCTTTTTCAGCTATATAAGAATAATTGTTGTCTATTAATCCATTTCTCTTTTCCACTTGTGCTTGTAACTAAACAATTTATGAAACCTTCCATTGATAATTACTTTTGTCCTTTTGTAATTCATATGGATATGTTGACAGTCATTTTTTGAGTTGTAGGATTTTATCTTGAATGATCCTACTAGAATTTCCTCAACATCTGGAACTGTTACATTTTTGGCTAGTTTAAATGATAATGCAATTCCCTTTTCTTCATTGGTTTTGTCAATATTTGCTTCATACTTTTCATTTTGTTCTTAAGGAATTCTAATTTGATCTTTCAATTGGTCCTTTTCTTTTTCCAATTCTACTATCTCTTTAGTTCAATGTTGTGTACAGTAGTAGGTAAATTCAATTTCCCTCTGAGATTTTGAATCTCTTTATCCTTTTCTTTTATCATTGAATATATATCAGATCTATTTTCTATTGTTATTCCTAAATAAATTAACTTTTTCTCCAAATCATTTATTGAAACCAGGTGATCCCTGTTTGTAGCCTTCTTAGTTTGTACTTGATTACCTAGCTTTCTCATTTTCATCTTTAGCCTTTTCAAATTAGTAGATGTTTTTTTTATATCTCTAGCCACTATGTTTCCTATTTTCTATGCCACTCAATTTTATCCTCAGGTGGAAATTTATCAAAATCCACAGTAAAATTAATGGTGTCATATTCATGAGATTTGAGATCCTTTTCTTTCTTATTAACCTTTGGTTTCATAACATCCATTTGAAAGGTGCCTTTTTCATAATCAATGGAATACAATATACTTGAGGGAGCATAACCTTCATGGATAATCTCTGAATACAAGTTATCTTTGGTTTGCTTGGCCAAATATTTGTTTAGTGTAAGGACCCCTCCTCCATGACTACAAGCGAAGAAGAAGTACAATTTTTTTTTGTGTGAAAGGAAATATGGTAATGACAATAAAATTTAACCACACAACTGATGACGAATGCAAGAATGCAGTCCAAGCAACAGGCTACTATGACTCCCCACACTGGCACAAGAGCAACTGGGCAAAACGTGTGTAGACAACAAGGAGAAAATGACTACCTGCCCTATGCAAACATGACCACGCCTATAAGATAAGGGACAAATTCCCCATCCTGACACAGTGGCCTAGACAAACAAAGACTAGAACCTCAAGGTGCGTGATCCACACGCCTAAAGGCATTCAACCCATGCGCCAAAAGGAACTTGCAATGTTTGACAACACTCACACAGAACACACAGACTTCGGCCAAGTTCTCATTCGCTGCTATCCCATAGGGCATGCCATGATCCCCTCATCAGGAAACATGTCGTTCCTAGGTGATAGACGTGTCAATAACCTTGGTGCAAATAGGATCTAACCTTGGTGCAAACAGGATCTATCTGGACCGAGGACTCTAGATAATCCGATGCGCTAGGAGTCGAATACCGACAAGAAAACCACACCCAAACTCCAACAACAGGTCGAAGAAATTCCTGAGGACAACAACAAGGAATGAAACAAGCCAATACACTACATCGTCAATGACCCAACCATTCATCCAGTCTAAACTAGTCAACCGTTACAATTGTTTTGACATTGATTATCCATCTAAATTTAGCAAGTCTAAATTATAAATTAGTCTTTAACTTACCATCTGATTAACCTTAAATACAAATCCAATCATCCATTCTGCCTTACACCTCAGTCATTCATTTCAATCTAAATAACATTACTTTTGAATCCATCGACAATTCTACATTACAATTTAGTCATTAAATTCAATCGAAATAGTATCAACTACGAATCAATTAGGCAAGTATGCATTATAATTAAATCATTAAATTCAATCTAATTAACATTAAATTTGTATCAATTCAGCAAGTCTTCTTCAATCAATATTAAACCAAATGGACAAGTCTAAATTAAATTAAATTAAGAACTGTCTATGAAATAAGTAAGGTTGTCTAGTCAATCAAGGCTATCTATTCAGTTGAAGGTTGTCTAAACCAATTAAAGATGGTTGTGCTCCGTTTAAGGCTGTTTAAACATGAAAGGCGGTTCTATTCAATTAAATGTTGTCCATGACTAAACTGGAGGTCTGGGAAGGCTATCATCTAGCCTGTTAAGAACCAAATATCAATATAGCATAGAAAAACCTTAGAATAAGTACTCAACACCTTGAAAAAGAGATAAATTCAGATAATAAGCCTCTTTGAGGGGGAAACCTCCTTATGCCCACATAAATGTACAATTACAAGATGATTCCAATTGAAAATGTCTCCTTGGTATATATAGGAGACTAGGAGGTATAATTACAACTAATGGACTAAAGCCGACATAAATAAAATAACATTACTAATGTAATATGACCCAATTAAGGGGTAATGAGCCATTATTTAGGGATTAACATGCCCCTCCCCTTGAGAAAAGTGTTTTCCGCAATGCTTGAGTAACTCTGGATGCTTCTGTATAAAATATTCATCTTCCCAAGTGGAATCTTCAGCCGGTAGTTTCCTCCATTTAATGAGATACTCTGAAATGGATCTATTCTTCAGTTGGCGAATCCTTGTGTCAGTGATGGATTCAGGCTCCAATATGATTTTTCCTTCCTCATCAAGTTCTGGAAATATAGTTTGAACTGGGATCTTTTCACCTATAGCCTTCTTTAAGCATGAAACATGGAAAACTGGGTGTACTCGTGAAGATGCAGGCAACTCCAATTTGTATGCCATAGTACCAATTTTTTGCAACACCTTATAAGGGCCATAGTACTTTTGTGATAATTTATTATCCTTCTTGGCTTGCTTGAGGGACATCTGTTTGTATGGTTTTAGTCTTAAAAACACCCAATCTCTTACTTCAAAACTTCTTTCACAACGATGTTGATCTGCTTGTTGTTTCATGCGATTTTGTGCCAGAGTTAGGTTGTCCTTTAATATTTTGAGAACTTGTTGCCGATGCTCGATGTGATATTCCACTGCTTGAATCTTAGATTTTTATTTTAGAGAAAAAGTGATGTAAGGAGGGTGGTATCCATAGAGTGCCATAAATTGTGTCATTTTTGTTGCAGTATGAAAGGAAGTGTTATACCACCATTTTGCCAAGGGTAACCATTTGAACCATTGTGTTTGTTTATAAGAGACAAAGCAACGAAGGTAGCCTTCCAGAAATTTGTTCACTATCTCATTTTGTTCATCAGATTGAGGATGATAGGATGAGCTATGAGCCAATTGAGTACCCAAACAAGAAAATAATTCTGTCCAAAAATGTCCAGTGAAGATAGGATCTCTGTCACTTACAATAATCTTTGGGTTGCCATGTAGATTTTGAACTGTCTCCATGAATGCAGTGGCAAATGTACTGGATTTGAATTGATGAGAGAGTGCACAAAAGTGTGCATACTTGGTCAGTCTATCAACAATCACCATGATGAAACTCTTTCCTTCCAACTTCAGTAACCCTATGATGAAATCCATGGAAACCTCCTCCCAGTGCTGACTTGAGATGGCTAATGGTTGTAAAAGACTTGAGGTCTTAATTGTTTCCACCTTATTTTGTTGGCAAACTAAACATTCTGCCACAAACCTTTGAACATTAGTTTTAAGGCCATCCCAAAAAAATTCCTTCTTTACCCTATGGTAGGTTTTCAAAAATCCTGAGTGCCCTCCTACTGGAGAGGTGTGCAATTCCAATAGTACCTTTTGTTTGAGTTGGAAGTTCTTACATAAATATAAGAGATATTTGTACCATAGTGAATCATTTTTCCATGTAAATGTATCTAATGCATTGGAATCTTGCTGCAACCTTTGAATGAGAGTCCACACTTTTTCGTCATTCTTCCATTCATCCCTTGCTTCTATTATCCAATCAAGTTGGATGATTGAGATAGCATAGAGAAAGGCCTCAAAATATTCATCCTTTCTTGAGAGTGCATCTGCCACAACGTTTTGCTTCTCTTTTTTATAGACGATTTCAAAATCATAACCCAATATCTTGGTTACCCATTTTTGTTGTTCTTCTGAAGATAATATTTGTTCCACGAAGAATTTAAGACTATCATGATCTGTTTTGACCTTGAAGTGCTTACCTATTAGGTAAGGATGCCATTTCTTCAATGCATGTAGTATTGCCATCATTTCCTTCTCATAAATGGGTTTGTGAAGGTCCTTTACCTTGAGTGGTCGACTTTCAAAAGCCAGGGGCCTTCCTTCTTGTATTAGGATAGCACCAATTCCATTTCCCGAGGCATCACATTCCACAATAAAGGTTTTTCTGAAGTCTGGAGTGGTCAAGACAGGAGATTTTCACATCACCTCTTTAAGTTGTTCAAAAGCTTTAGTTGCCTCTAGAGTCCATGAAAATGCATCCTTCTTAGTTAGTTTCATTAAAGGTGTTGTTATTCTTGCATAGTGTTGAACAAACTTGCGGTAGTAACCTGTCAAACCCAAAAATACTCTAATATTCTTCAATGTTTTGGGAATTGGACAGTCCATCATGGCCTTAATCTTGTTAGGGTCTACCTTGACACCTTCATGAGATACAATATGACCCAAATACACTACCTCCTTTACTCCAAAGAAACATTTGGATGGTTTGGCATATAGTTGTTTCTCCTTTAGTAGTTGTAGCACATTGTCAACATGTCACACATGATCCTCCCAAGACTTTCTATAGATTAGTATATCATCAAAAAATACTAACACAAATTTTTGAAGGAAGGGCTTGAAAATGGAATTCATCAACCCTTGGAATGTGGAAGGTTCATTTGTAAGGCCAAAAGGCATGAACAAAAATTCATAATGGCCTTCATGAGTTCAGAATGTTGTTTTTGGGATATCTTCCTTCTTCATTCTAATCTGGTGATACCCTGAACAGAGATCCAAATTTGTGAAATAGATTTCTCCATGTAGTTCATCTAACAATTCATCAGTGACAGGAATAGGAAACTTATCTTTAATAGTGATCTTTTTGAGCTCTCTATAATCTGGACACATATGCCATGAGCCATCTTTCTTGAATACCATTACCATCGGTGCAGAGTAAGAACTTTGGCTAGGTCTAATAATGTCAGCCTCTAACATTTCTTCAACCATACGCTTAATTTCACTCTTCTAGGCATAAGGGTATCTGTATGGCCTGATGTTAGGAGGAACACTCCTAGGAATTAGGTGACTATCATGATCATGATTTCGAGTGGGTGGAAGACCTTTGGGAATATCTTCAAATACTTTGGAATGCTTATCAATGATCCCTTAGAGATCTAGAGGAATAGATGGCTTAGATGTTTGAACATCTAGTGAGCATAGTTGTGCAATAAGACCTTGATGCCCCTTTTTCAATAATTGTGTCATGTCATTAGAGCTTATCACCTTACCAAGTTTCCCTGTGATACCTCTTAACTAAATTTCTTTTCCTTCCAATGAAAATTTCATGAAAAGTTCTTGAAAATTAAAAGCCACCGTTCCTAATGGTTGTAACCATTGGATTCCTAGTACAACATCAGCACCACCCATGGGTATAGAAATCATTGGACTATTCATTACATATTCCCCCATAGTAATATTGATCTTATTGCATTTTCCTGAGCAATTGATAGTTCCTCCATCTACAATCATTACTTGAAACTCTCTCGCTGGATATACAAAGCAATTGAGATCTTTGGATAATTTATAGTGAATGAAATTATGAGTACTGCTAGAATCAATTAGGACTATTAAATTTTTCTTTTTGATATATCCTTCAATCTTGAGGGTTTGAGGAGTGCTAATTCCAGCCAATGCATTACATGAAATCGTCGGAGTCAACTCTTCAGAAGAAATTTCTTCTACGTTTTCATCTTGAGATGGTTCTTGTTCTTATTCTTCCTCTTCACAATCTATGTAGAATAATTTCTTCTCACCACACTTATGTCCCTTATTTTACTTGTTGTCACAATTAAAGCACAAACCTTTTTCTTTTCTTTCCTCCAATTGTTGAGGTGTCAGCCTTGTAGGCTAAGGTGTTTTAGAAGAAGGAGCATTATTCTCTCTATAGTTGTTAGGATTGGTCCTTCTAGTAGCCATGGACATATTTTTACTTTCAACATTTCTTTCCACCCTAAATGCATTCTTCAATGATTGGGTTCCGAAAGGCAAACCTCATGTTGAATGTTATTCTTTAAAGTTCCTATGAATACATCAATCAAGTGATCATCTGGAATATCTGTTACCTTTATATTCAATCTTTTGAAGTTCTCATTGTGCTCTGTAACTGAACCCTTTTTCTTGAGATTTATCAATTGGCTAAAGAAGGTATTGCTCCTTGTATCCTAATAGTGTGTTATCATTTCTTCCATTAAAATTGTCCAAGTGATGAGTGATTTGCGAGAACAAAGCCATCAATACCATACAAATTGATTGGGTTCTAAATATAAAGAAGAGATTCATACCTTTTGTGTATGTGGCACATTATGTAGATCAAAGAATTGCTCCATCTGAAGTATCCATGTGATTGGGTCCTTGCCATCAAACTTCCTCATATCGATCTTAGGAACGTGGTTGGTCTTCAACCCAAAGTTGGAGTTTTTGCATTCTTGATTCATCTTCCTTGTGTCCTCATCATGAATTTCATGGGACACATTTTCAGTTTCAGGTGTCCTCTCTATTAGGAAATTTTTCATTCCTTCCATGATCTCCCTTTTTAAACCATCCATATTGGTATCCATTATTGCCTCCAATTTAGCTTCAGTTGAATCCATCATCCCTTTTAGTTTGTCTTTTGTCACTATCTTCTTTTGTAATTCATTTATGTCCCTATGCATTTCTTCACCTTCATCAAGAGTCCAAGTAGGAATTTATGGAGGCTTATTTGGTGTATAAGTTCCCTTTTTGGGTGGCATGTTGGCCAAGTATCACTTTTGAACCTTGATTTTGAGGTGGTTCTGCTAGACAATCTTTCTTCTTTCGTATCTCCAAGGTTTCGTCCCTTCTGGGTATGGAACTTTAATTTTTGTAGCTCTCTAATATTTCTTCTCTGCAATGCCACAGGTCTGATCAAAATTGGATTTTCCAAGTGGAATTTACGGTAACTTCCCCACAACTTGCTAATTTTTGGCCTTTCCATGAGATCTCACTTGTATAGCGTGCCCCGCACAAAATAATTGATATAAAATTCTAAAACTCATATCACAAATACTACAGACTGTCCATTATCCAATGCAACCAGTATCACTCAATTTGTATACTCTAGGAAGAAGGTATGATAGTTTTACCTGGAACACCTTCTTGAGACTAGTCAATAGGACTAGTCAGATACCCTATCTTCCACAGGGTGTATCTACAAATTTCAGATGACCCAGAAGTTAAAAGTTTTACCACAGATACCTTACTATTTTTTGTGAATATCCTCTACAACTTAGGGTTTGAAACATTACATAAAAATGTTTATAGAGAAAATTCCACAATGACTCAGTTCAGGATGATTCAAGAACCCTATCTTGCATAGGTTGTATCTCTGAAAGTGTAAGGCCTTAGGAGATGAAATTTCAACCCAACGTACCTTGATCCATATACTAAATATCCTACAAGTTGTTCCTTCTGAAATGTTGTAGAGAAAAAAGTTATAGTGAAAATCACAATGTGTCTCAGTTGTAGCAGCGAAACCCCAAGACCTTGAGCTCTGATACATTATGTTAAGAACCAAATATCAATATAGCATAGAAAAACCTCAGAATAAGTACTCAACACCTTGAAAAAGAGATAAATTCAGATAATAAGCTTCTTTGAGGGGGAAACCTCCTTATGCCCACATAAATGTACAATTACAATATGATTCCAAATGAAAATGTCTCCTTAGTATATATAGGAGACTAGGAGGTATAATTACAGCTAATGGACTAAAGCTGACATAAATAAAATAAAATTACTAATGTAATATGACCCAATTAAGGGGTAATGTGCCATTATTTAGGGCTTAACATAGCCACTAAAGGGGAGTTGTCATTTATAAATAAGCAAAAATCATTGTACACACACACTAGATAGGATTTGCATGGTTGTCATTAATAAATAAGGAAATCGTTGTGCAAAATGCACCAGAAGGAAATTGTATTGCCATCAACATTAAAAGAAAAATCGTTGTGGGTGAAATCACGAAGGTGGGTTACACTTTCGTGACAATCAGGTCTCCAAAATTCCGAAAAACATTTTTTCGGCCGAACTAATAATCTTTTTCGGCCGAAAGATATTATTTTCGGCCGAACTATTTTTCGATCGAAAACATAAATGTCAAATCGAATGGTGCAATAACTGCCCCCTCGATTTGCGTTTACAAATTTGGTCGGACGGATATTTTTTTTCCGGCAATAAGTTTTCGGCCGAACAATTGTTTAGAAGAACTATATTTCGGCCGAAAAATAGTTTGGCCGAACTATTTTTTGGCCAAACTATCTTTCGGCCGAAAGATTGTTTATATATTAATGACACATCGATTTTGGAATGTTTTATGCAAATTTGTTGTCGTTTGCTATATGTTGTCGTGTTGTCGTGTGTATGTTGTTGTGTTGTCATTTGGTGTATGTTGTTGTGTTGTCGTGAGGAGGTCACCGGTTGGTCGCGAGCACAGCGGACGTGAGCGTAGTGGATGTGAGCACAGCTGAGGTCGAAGTCAGGGTCGTTGTTGCAGTTGCAACAGGTAAGTTTCAAAACCATTTTTTTTTTAAGTTTTTGTTATCGTAGTTTCTACTCTATGATTGGACTGTTTTAAGATACCATAGCTTTGGACTGTTAGTTTAGTTTTTCTCCATCGAAAAACAATTTTTATTATCGTAGCGTTCGACTGTATGTTTAGTTGTTAATACCGTAGCTTTGGACTATAACTTTTATCGAAAAAAAACTTATATTACCGTAGCTTTGGACTGTTATAAGATACCGTAGCTTTGGATTGTATGTTTAATTTTTATTACCGTAGCTTTGGACTGTTATAAGATACCATAGCTTTGGATTGTATGTTTAATTTTTATTACCGTAGCTTTGGACTGTATGTTTAGTTTGGAGAAACTAGCTTCAAGAAGCCGAAAGCCGATAGTCGATAGCCGTAGCTTTGGACTTTATGTTTAATTTTTATTGCCGTAGCTTTGGACTGTATCACTGCTCTCTTCTAAACAATGTGATAGCCGATAGCCAATAAGTTCAGTGGATGATCTTATCAACTATCGGCTATCACAATTTAATTTTATTTCCGCTACTCTGTGTTCTTTTAAGAAGCCCTAGTTTTTAATATGTCTAATCGCATGTATAACCTTGCTTTCTTCCTATCAATTTAATTGAAATTATTTCATGTTTGGCTCTTGCATATCCCAAATCTCATGCATAGCCTTGGTTTAATTTTATCAATTTAATTGAAATTATTTCATGTTCGGCACTCGGTAACCCAAATCTCATGCATAGAGTATATTTAATTAAAAATATTTAAATTTCCATAGCTCTGCACAACTCTGCTCTTTTTAAATTCGAACCACCTGGTTGGAAAAACTCGATAGTAGAAGCCATTCTTAACGATCCCTTTGAAACCCTCATTCGTAAATGAACCAAATCTCTGCTATAGGTATGTGTGGCTCTATCTTCTCTTCCCTTCTCTCAATATTATGGCTCCCGGTGTCTGCCATGTTTATTAAATTTAAGTTTTCATTACCGTATCTTAACATACATATTTAGTAGTTAGTAGTTAACACACCCGTGTTGTTTTTCTTATTAGTTTTAACATGTTGGCTTTGTTGTTTATCCATCTGGATAGTAGCTAGCCTCACTGTATTTTGGGTTAACAAACACTTTATTTCTTTCTAATTAGTTTAATCTGTGTCTGTGGTAGTGTAACTGCCTGTCGTTGCTTCTTAAATAATTTAGGTTTTTTAACAGTTATTGCATTTATATTTTTTAACCGTTTAAATATTACTCATGAACATTTTTTTGAGGCCATCTATATTAACTCATTCCTCAACTAACCTACATATATGATTAGTTTAACCGGCCTCTGCTATGCATTTTAGTTCCTTAAACAGATAACCCATTTCTTAGCATTTTAAATGGTATTTGTTTTTAATTTTATTTTTGAAATTAGAAAGAATAAAAGTTATATCTTTTTACATGGATACGATTTATATGCTATCATGTTAATCACTATTACATTTTATTTGTATCTATTATATCACATGCAATTCAGTTTTTCTTTCACCTACTTTTGCTTATAGTTATTGTTGCTATTTTAACTGTTTTAAATAAAAAAATTAATTAAAGTTTTAAGAGATTGTAATGACATAATTCACCAGTCATTAAATGTTTACATGTCAATCATCATTACTGTATCTTACATTAGTTTAACCGCCCTAGAATTTATTTCTTCCTTTTCCTTTTATATAAAATTTAATTATTACTTTTTTTCAATCAAACCATTGGAATGAAAAATATGTTAATTTTTATATTTTTGTGTTTAAAGTTGTTTCTAGTTTAGTTAATAAGAAAGTTTTTATAAAGTTAGTTTTTTTCTTATAAAGTTAGTTTTTTTTATAAAGATGCTTATGCTTATTTTTTTCTTATGCTTATGCCAAATAATTACTTATGTAAATTTTTACCTTATTTATATCACCATCTAAATGTGAACATGTATCACTTTACTACCTTAACTTGAGAAGTACATGAAAAAAGGGCCTCCCCATTTAACCATTCCAATATTAAACTATGAGGATTAAGGGTCTTTTCCCTTAGCAAGATTTTTAATGTATACCTTTAAATTTTTTTATGAAATAAATGGGTCTTAATGTAGTGGTGAGCTTAAGACTTAAATAAATGGGTCTTAATGTGTGTGACTTGGTCAAATCTAATTGAAGTATTTGTAATATAAATATAACAAGAAATTAAAAGATAAAGGAGTTCATTTTTCCCCAAATGTTCTTTCTCTCTATGTCTCTCACTCTTGTGTTTTCT
>ML781956.1:363667-374804 GCA_009831015.1 Picea engelmannii | reverse complement strand
AACCGCCTCCCCTAATTAAATTGCCTCCCTGTTCAATCAATCCTAGATTAAAACGTCTCTAAGATAAATTGATCAACCCTAAGAAAGATCCTCCAAAAATAAACCTAGGGCTTAAACTAACACCCACCTAGGAGTTGCTTAGATGTCTAAAAAGTAAAAAGGGTAAAAGTAATGAGGGGGTAAATTTAAGCTAAACCCATGGTATTTAATTTATAAAGGAGACTTAAAAATTTAAAAAAAAAAAGGAGGGGAGTATTAAAAACAAGGATTTAAATAAATAAATAAATAATTCATGAAATAAAAATGTTGTCTAAAGTAAAAAAAAAAAGAATTTTAAGTGAATTTATCAATTGAGGATTTAACAAGTAAATAAATAAATAATATAAAATAAAAAAATATGGAAACATAAATTAAAGGAAACTTAGATTTTGGAAAGTAGGGGACATTGGGGAAAAAGCGAAAAAGAATCATCATTTAAGTACTTACTAAATTTCAGAAACATCATTTAGGGAAAGAGAATAAAAGCAAAGTGAGGGAATCTAGGAACCCTAGGAGAGATTTAAGGAGCGATTTTGGGGGTGTGAGGGAATTTAGATTTTTAATTAATAAACAGAAATTAATTAGTGGAGAATCCTAGGGATGAGCGACACTTGGACGACGGAGATCGTTCAAGGGGAATTGTCATTAAAATTAATTAATTACTAATTAAGGAAGTAGGTGAGTCTCATTTTGGCTATAAAAGAAAGGGAAAGGAAGGATGAAAGGGGGGAACGGTGAACGTAACGTTACGCTGCCGAATTGTGGTTTGACGGATTTTCTTGTGAGGAGTTGGGTGTAATCTCAGCTTGTTGGAGTGGTAGCTCAGCCATTGAGGCGAGCTGAGACGCTAGTGTTCTTTTTATGGTTCTTGTGTGGCCCCTTTGCGGCTCGGGGGGCTAAGGGGGAAGCAGAGTACCCCTAGCGTTTGGCTGGGAGGTACCGGTGAGCCTTCAGTGGTCGGCAAGCGGAAGCGGCAAGGAGCGCGGGACGCAGCGAGGAGTGTGGGACGTCGTCCGAGGAAAGCGAAAGGCCACGGTATGGTTATAATTGGTGAAGTAGAATGCATGGTTAAATTCGGGAATTTCAAGGTTATTGATGCTGTACTTTCTCTTTCATTCTTCGTGTTGACTGTATGTAATCCTTCTGCCAAATTTCTAGACTGTGCAAAATTAAATGTGGGGCGTGAATGTGAAACTTATTAGTGCTGTTATATTCTTTTAACTCAACATCCGGGTCAGTGTAACCAATGGCTGTTATAAATTAGGACTGTGTGCTAAATTACTGAAAACAAAACTCTGTCTGTAGATTCGTTTTAGCCGTGTTGTTGTGAAATGGTCTGGCAATCTGGTCCTTGGATAACTGCAAACAAAACAAAACAGAAACCCGGTTCTGGTGATCTCGTTCTAGGAATGATGATGGTTTTTATTTTTATTTTTCGCCTTTTAAATGGAATTTCCTCCGCTGGTGGGGTCAAAATCCCTGTGGCTCGACCGTTCATGGCTGCGCCTTATTTGCCCCTGGCATTGCCACTGTACTGGGCGTTTCTTCCTTGTGGAAACCGCTGCCTACAGATGTTTTAATGACCATTGTTGTGTTCTGCGTTGTAGAATGTTGATCGGCATTCTGGTGTATTGGACCTCGTTTTTTTTTTTAGATATTGATCTGCTATCTCTGTTTAGTGGTCTGCGTTCTCTCTGTGGTCACTGTGCATTGCCGGCATGGCTGGTTGGGGCGATAGTATCATCTACATCTCCCCGTATCGAAACGCGTGGGTCTGCCTGAACTTACAAAAAAAAGAGGAAAAAAATTGCTCCCATATCCCAGCGATTTGCTGTGTATATTCTTAACACCCGTGCTTTCCTCTTTTACCATCCGGACAGCCAAAACCGTGCGTGGGAACTCGACTGCTCGGCTGTCTCTTGCGCACGCTTTCCCAGGCGAATTCATGGCGGATAATTCCCAGCCAATTTTTTTTTTTTACCTATTTTTGATTCCTGTCTACTACAAATCCAGTTACTATGCGGGTTAACCCTTAGCGTCCTTCTCAGACCGCGTAGGGCCTGTGGTTGTTTAGAGCAGGGTGTAAAAATCCGATTCCAGCATGACTGTCGTCGTAATTTCTAATGAAACCTGGTACTGATTTTTGGTAACCTTTCTACGTTTAATAGTTGGCACTGATAACAACGATAACAGTGTGGGTCCAATGTCTTCGAGTAATACCTTGGTTGTGTTGTCGTTTCAAATTCGGGTTTATGCTGTTCGTCAATGTTATGGTCTCATACGCTGTCAAAACCTTGGTGGTTAATGCTTTTTTTATTAATCATCGGGTTCCATGACCGCAACAATAAGGGTTTAGCAATATCGCTGTAATAATGGTGTCAGAATTTGCGGTTTAAATTTTAAGCGGTCGATAACAGAAGGGTTAAATGTTAAGTGGATAATTAATGCTGCATTATTGCTATACCTTGATACCTGTTTATTTGGCGGTATTATCACCGTATTATTGCGTGTATTAATGCTGTATTAACTCCATAACCTAATACATGTTGATTGCTATATTATTGTTGTATTACTGTTTAAACGTAGGAGGTGTATTATCGCTGGTGCTTAATAAATGTTAAATATATATCTATATATGTGCTTGCAACCGTGTCTAATGTTACATCTCTATACCTTTATCATTACGCCACAACTACACCTATTCAGACTTGAAATCGTGTATGTGGTTGAGTCGCCTTACTTTGATCCTTCTGTCACAACTGTTTCTAATTAAGTGAGAATTATAGGCTACAATTTTTGTTAGTGGTTGTTTTATAATATCATGGATTATAGATTTTATTGGTGACTGATTTAACGCAATTATAGTTGTTGATGTATGTCAATCGATATAAATGATGGAAGCGTCATATTCATCATCTTCAACTATAACAAACTTTATATATGAAAATTTAATTAATAAATTTAATTAAATAACAACTGCAAGGGATAGTTGTATTGGTCCCTTTTAAAATTATCATATTACAAGATGCCCAAAAAAAATATATATAAGGATAAAATGATGTGAGTTATATTTCAGTGGAGATTTCTAGATTCATGAGGCTATGTCCATATAGGAGCCTCTCCCAATAAGGATTACTATCTTAATATTGTCATATTCCTTTAAATGTTCTTGAAATGTTGATATGTTCCTTCAATGTCTTTAAATGGGTCATTTAATTATCGTTATGTTCACACCATTGATATGTTATGTTATAACTTAAGGACCCTTAAGCTAATGGATAGGAGGAAAATCTTTTAGATAACTTAAATATTGTTGATCTCTAAATGCTCCTTTAAATGTTCCTTAAATGGAGGTTGTTTTATGATTTACGTGTCGTAGGGTGGTTCCGATGGGCCATGATTGATATATATTGACTTATTACATAATTGTTGCCCTGCTCATTCAAACATCCTTATTATTGTCATCTCTGATTATTCAAGAAAATGTAGCATTTAAGCAGGGCTATTTATCTTTCGCCTCATTCTAATAAGGATGTTGTTTCAGGCGTGATGTGTATGGTTAGTATTTGTTCTATTCGAATGTTAATGATGACGTTTTAGTGCAATGTTAATATTTTCAACCGCAACGGTAATACCGGTTTAGTTGCATTGTTATTAAGTGCTAAGTTGAATGCTTGACGATGTTAAAAACACAATCTTGTAAGGTCTTGGTAAGGTAGGGCATTTACCCTGGAGGCCAGGTGAGATAATATGGAGAATCTAGCCAGCATTCATTCACGAATGAGTCTTAGACATGGCCTTGTCATTAATTAACGTTCGTTGTTCGAGTCCTTGTAGTGCGCCTTCCGAAAGGGGCGCAATTGTTCTTCTTGTTTACGTTGTACTTGATTATGGTCAGTGAGTGCTTGGTCTGTGGTGTCGGGTGGGATGTAGACACCTCCATGTTCCTCAGAACAATCGTCAGCCCTGAGACCTTAGATGGTTAAAGACGATGGGAAACCGGGCTTGAGCGTTGCTTATGTGTCTTGGAGGTCCTAACCTTGCAGGGTAGGACGGGCGGGTAGTCAGTCGTAGTTAGCAGTCAGTTTTACCTTGTCGTTGAATGTTGCGTTGTGCACCTTTGCCTATGGTCTTAGATGGTTGCAGCTACTCGTTGTATGCTTTTGTCTTCTTGCAATGAACACCGTGGTCGCGTCTTGTTGGATGTCAAAAGGCGACTTAGAGCCAAGTATGTTTTTACTTCTACACGCGCGCACACACCGTAAACACAAAAAAAAAAAAAAAAAAACCTTTTCACCTGTATACTAGAATGGTTGTCGTAACGAGGCGGTTCGTTACATATGGTATCAGAGCGGGTTCAACCGTGACAAAAGTCTATCATATCCTCTGTAAATTTAACCTCGATGACATGTCATTGGCATTAAATTTCTTCTATGATGCTTCCATCCCTTCCATCCAGTCATGTTCAATCATGATTGAAGAACCAATTGCAAATCCTATCACTCAACTGCTAGAACAATCTTCTTCGCAAGAAAAGAAAAATTCTTCCGATAATGTTTAACAAGCTAGGAAGGTAGAATCTATTGATCAGGCTCTTATTGACAACCAAATTGGTTTTTCCTTTGAATCATTGTATTTTCAGTCTAAGACTAGTATGGAAGATGATTCGACACCAACTCAAGGTGAATAACCTCATTCTTGTAACTCATGCTCTAATCAACATTTAAAATCAGTCATTGAAGAACACTTAAGCAACGAAAATCTTCTTGAATGTTCTAGTACTCCTATGAAACTGATTAGAGAAGGAGTTATGCAACTAGAAGAAGAAACTTTAAACCTTCATCCTCAAAATGCACTTTGTTCACAGGAAAGACTAGATGTTGAATTATGTAAAAAGGAAAATCTAGATGATCATATTATGTTAAGGAATTCATCACCAAAACAGAGTAAGAGTTTTAAAGAAAGTCAAGAGAATTGTCTTGAGAATACCATTGTTGATTATCATAGTTCAAGAGATTCTTTTTATCTTCTTATTTCTGATTCCTTTTATTCTTTATATCCTGATCTATTCCTAGATTCTGGTGGACTTGACATCTTACCTACAACATCCTACTCTTTTCCATTACAATCATATCCTTTCGATATGTTAAATTTTGGTGAAGTCAATTCCAAACCCAACATTGATAAACTTGGATTTGATGCTTGTTCACTTTCATCACTCACATGGGAAGAGGACATGTTGCGAGATGATTTTACACAGTTTATTGTTGAAAAAGACAATTCATTATATTTTATGGAGATCAAACATTCTACATTTCATACTCGTTCTTTTCTTAGCTCGAATCTTAATGTTGATACTTCACGTTTTGAAATGATCAATCTCCTCGAAGGAAACATTCAAACCAATGAACTTATTGATTGCACGAATCCTCCTATGATGAGCTTTCCATTGATATATTCGTTTCATCAAATTCATGGTTTGCATCCCCATTTTTGTGACAGGATCTTAGGATGTCTTGAATATTCATATATTAAAAAATTTCATAATAAAGACAAAGTTGTGCTTGATTTCTTTTTACCAAAGAATCTTGGAAGTAGGCATGACATATTTCTTTTAGATCCACCATGTGAAGAAATTAATGAGTACTTAGAGAACTGTCAGAAGGATGGGGCGTTTCAGCCTTGGCTAATGGTTATTCCATTTCCTCATAATCCTGACGAGTTTTTCAAAACTACTTACACTCACCCATGCCATTATGACCCTTATCACGACAACATTGCACAATGGCTGGAGGATTCGTACAACAAGAATATCCAAGGAAGTGGTAAGATCATGCTTACTTTGTTTCTAGATGATGATTATGAAAGTAAGTGTGATATGTTTCTATCATTTGTTGATATACTACCATTCTTATTAGTAACACTTGATCTTGTTTTCATTGCAGGATTGGAGTTACTCCGATGGCTAAATTGGAAGCATGACTTCACGTAGTATCCTGATTTATTTAAAAGTTAGGGTAGGTTTAGGAATAGGTTTTCTTTCAGTTTTGTTTCTCACTATTTCTCTTTGTAATAATGCAGTCATGCACGCAAGTGGGCGCACCACGAGAACCATAATACGGCTGTTGTCAGGGAAGTCCCCTTGATCCTTTTCTCTTTACTCTTAGTTGAATGTGTATTTTCAAAAACGCACTATCGTCATGAAAATCTTAAATGGAAAGTAAAGAGATAAATGAATCTGGATCATCCCTGACCCAAGATACAATGAGTAGGACTGATTTTCCATCATTCAGGATTTTCCTACTTTCTTTCAGTTTCCCAAGGGATTGTTGCATGAGGTTTTCAAATGCACCTTCTGTACATATTTTTTTTTGTTTTGGTTGTTTGGATTTCTTTCCTTTCCAATTTTTTTTCTTTGCTGGTGTGTTTTGATTTCTCCCTTATGCTTATTAGTTTGTGTCTTTGGAAATACACATACCTGCATGTTGAACTATTCAGACAAAGACGATAGAAAATTCCTTCGCTGAAATAACTTCTGATAAATTTGTACAAACATCAATGGTATATTGCTGAAGTTTATATCTGTGTTGAAAAAATCTGTTGTTTGAAAGAAGTTGACTGATTTTGATCTCTGAGTAAAGCTTGTCATGATCATCTATTATCTTTTTACGCTGTCCCTATTCCTTAAGGGAATGACTCAAAAGATGTCTCCCTATCGTAGGAATTTGCTTTGTAAATAAAACATCTCTGGAGCTAAATAAAGAACAGTGCTAAAAAATTCTGATGAGGTCTGAAAAAAAAATATGAAGAATCATGATTTTCAGTGTTACCCCGCTCAAATATATATCTATGAAAAGACAAAACAAAATAAATTATGAATAAGAGCTATGGGAAGTGCTTGTAAACCCGTCGGGATACTGAACAGGTCTGCTGGCAACGGGTAAATGCATGCATGGAGACAAGACAACTTCGTTGGGGTATTGAACAGGCCCGCTGGCAGCGAAGCAATGTCGAGTATATGAAAATTTGCAAAAAAGAAACCTCTTTAATGTCCTTTATTATGATCCAGAACTTCTTGGCAGGATACAGATGTCGGAGTGGGCTAAATGGCAACCCTGTCAAGGCTACGGATGCCTGCTGGCAGCAGTGGCTATGCCAACAGTATTGAATATTTTATCTTTAATATCGTGACTTGCTGATCTTAAGACTGTTATCAGTTTTCATCTTTTGAAACACTGCTGGAATAGTTGGTTAATGATGATGTTTATACTACTTTCTAGTTGTTGTTTTTGAGTTGAAATTATCTTTGTTGTCCTAATCTGAATTTGTTTCTTTTGGCAGAGATAACTGCTTCTACCAGTGTGTTGCCATTGTTGGCAGCCAATTCACATTTTTCCATTGTTTTATAAGCTGCCTACACCAATGTTTCACAAACATCGATTTTTCGTCGCAATTTTTAAATGAACGACGCTTTTATTATTTGCGCCTTTTTGCACGCCTATATTCGTTTTGTTTTCACGACTGTAAGCGTGAAAAATTAGTCCTTCAAAGTCGCATTAAAATCATTGTTTGAACTGTCGTCATCCTTCTAATTGATATGCACTTTGCGCTTACATTTCACTTATCATTTTGCAGCTGGAAAAACTTTCAAACTATACTCATTGGACATTTTTTGATTGATTATGTGACTTGGTTTCATTATGTCTTCGATGCTTTGGATTTACATGTTTCTTATTTGGCCTACTTAACCATTGGTTTCACAACAATGCATAGGCATTATGGTTAAATATTTCACATATATCTTTGATATGATACCTATGTTTGTGTTTTCAAAACTATTGGCACGTTGGTCAAACTTTTGATATAAGCGATTACAATACATTGGCGCATGGTTAATTATTTGGTTTTGGTTTCTAATTGAATATTTGATGGTTTGAAACTATGGCATAACGTTTTGATTTCACGTGTTGTTTATACACTTACCATTGTTTCATTGGTTAGCCAAGCAACCTAATTTTTGAACTATGCTATAGTGGGTTGAACAACTATGAAAAATGGCGGTTGTACTTTCATAATAACTCTCGTGCATGGCAGAAGTAAGCTCTACCACCCTCGCACACTTTGCATTAATGCCTGCCTCCTTACAGGGTTACCTCTGTTGATTTTTGGGAAAATATTTGAGCCTACTGTGTGTTCTCTCCAGGCTCTGGTAGGGCGAATTCAAACCCCATGGTGTTCATAATTAGTTTTGGTTTCATTATTGCCAGAGAAGATTGCTTAAGACTGCCCCCGTAATTTCCCCCAAAGTCATGTTTTTGCGTGAGTGATTTTGGGCAAACGGTTTTGAATTAGATCAAACTGTTGAAAACCCAGAACCTGTTTTAGCCCCTTTACCCTCATTATGAGCGGTTTCCTCAAAAAGTGAGTTAATACAAAGATCTAGCTCTTGTTTTATAGGTCAATTTTCAGTGGCTGGAACATGCGTTTTGGGTCTGTGTGCATTTTCTAGAATGCCTATCGCTTCTCCAGAACTATGCTTCAGAACCCCTTCTGCCCGTCCATCCTTGTGCCTCAACTTCCTATTGAAACCCTTCATCAATCCACAGATTCATCAAGCAGTCTGTCAACAAATTTCAAAACAACGGGCTCTGTTATTTTAATGGAGAGGCAACCACTGCCACTGTTAGCTTGAAATTATCTTAACCAAATCGAATCATTTGTTTTACTGCCCAGGTATGTATTTCAACATCATTCTAGATTTATGAGTTTTCTTGAATTAATATAATGAATTGGGTTTTTCTTTCAGTTAGCTTTGTTCATTTTAATTCGAAATGGTTCTATTATGATTTGATCCTGTATAGTAGATTCGTTTTAAAATTAAAAATAGTCACGATTTGGTTATGTGATTTTGTCATGCCCAGTTTAGTATAAGCAATTGATTAGTTTTGATTCGGTTTGTTTGGTTTGGTTTCGATTGGTTTCATTTTTCCCTAACAAACTCAAAACGATCCCGTTGATTTCGTGCTACCAGAAATGACTATGTTCTGTGTCAAATCATTATTCTTGTTTGAGTTTTGGTTACTTTCGACCTGTGTATAAGTTCTGTTTGCTAAAATCATGGAAGTTGTGTTCATTCATAACAGCCTCAAACCGTTTCGATTCGTTTGATTGGATCTACAAGTCATTCCTGTGTGCCATGATTAGCATGAGCATTTTTTCATGTTTAATATAGCTTTATCAATCTCAAAAATGATCCTGTTGATTTCATTTTGGATTTGAAAACAATATTGTCAATGGAGAAGGAGACATAAGCTATTGCATGGAAAATTTGTTAGCTATGACGATTTCATTTAATTTATGAAGAATGATTTAAATTTTGTCTGTTCCGAAATGGAAATAAAAATTATGTGACGGATCGTACAGATCTTGTTATCATTTGATTGATTCAATTATGATTTATGTCTGTTCAAAATTGGTAAATAGATTTGGCTATTTCTGACATGAGAAATTTTCTTTGTGTTGATTTAGAAATTAGATATTTGTTTAAAGATTTGAATATAATTATGTTGGTTCTGGATTGGTTTAATATAGTTCTATTTTCAAATTAGACCAGCTACAGAATCAGAGGATTCTGTAGCTAGTCTACAAGATTAGATTTTTACCATTTTATTAATAAAATATCCCTCTAACTTATCCATTTCTGACCTGTTTTAGGTGAATTCGAATTGCATGGGATAGGTGTTAGAAAAACAGGACCGCGGAGAAATAAAATAAAACAAATGCAAAAACAAAACACATAAGACACACAATACAAGAGAGACACAGATTTATGTGGTTCACCCAGTGTGGGTTACGTCCACCAGAGAAATTTCCAGGTCCTTCCTTTATTATTATCCAGCAAATGAAGGGATACAACCTACAGCAAAACCCGTTGTAACTTCCTCTTCTTTCTCTCATAGTCTCCTCTCTCAGAATACAATATTCACCATCCTTTATAGCCGCAATACATTTCCCTCATAAAAGAGGGTTTCCTTCTAGGGCAAAAAACCCTAACATAATCTCTATCGTTAGATCTGTGACCTTATAATGAACGGTCCAGATTTACAATGAAATTACAATATACTTTTACAAGGAAATTTTTGCTTCGAGGGCTTCACCCCTGAACCCCTGCTGGGGGCCCGCTTGCCCCTAGACCCCCCAGCCAGGGGGATAGGCCCCCTGGACCCCGCAGAGGGGGTACCCCCCCTCTGCACTCCCCCAGGTGGAAGAGTGTACATACTTCTGGGGTGTAAATACTTCATGGGGTATAAACATGGCTGAAAGCAAGGACCTCTGAATCAGGAAGATAATCAGGCTCCACAACCAACAATCTCCCACTTGGAGACCGATCTCAACAACTCCACCACTGCTGTATATGTTGGACTCTGAACCTTCTTGGACCTGGAAAATTTCTCATCTTCATCTTCATTCTTGAAGACCAACTAAAACTGAGCAAGAACTCAGTTTCTCCTTGGTTACTCCATTTGTTAACATGTCTGCAGGATTCTGGCTAGTGTGTATCTTTTCTAGCTTCAATTGTCCATCTTCCAATGCGGATCATATGAAGTGGTACCTCAACATTATATGCTTAGTCTTTGAATGGAAGTTTGAGTTCTTTGCAAGGTGAATGGCACTCTGACTGTCATAGTACAACCTTTTGTTCTCCTGCTTCTTTCCCAATTCCTCCATGAACCTTTGTAACCAAATCATCTCTTTACTAGCCTCTGTAGCAGCAACATACTCTGCCTCTGTTGTTGAAAGTGAAAAAACCTTTTGCAGTTTTGAAATCCAACTTACTGCTATTCCACCTATAGTAAAAACATACCCTGTGGTGCTTCTCCTGTTGTCTTTATCACCTGCCATATCTGAATCAACATATCCCTGTAGAAATGTGTCTGAACCTCCAAAACATAATACATGTGTAGTAGTACCTCTCAAATACCTGAGAATCCACTTTACTGCCTCCCAATGTTCTTTACCTAGATTGTTCATATACCTACTCACAACTCCCACTGCATGTGCAATATCTGGTCTTGTGCAAACCATTGCATACATCAAG
>ML781956.1:349633-360782 GCA_009831015.1 Picea engelmannii | reverse complement strand
TTTGCTACTCCACTCAATGGTAGGAATAGATCCTTCTGATATAAATAGTCTTCCATCTGCATCTTCCATAACTGGTAGTTTTGGCCGTTAAATTTCTCGACCCTAAACTTTCCATCTTCCAACATTGCTCCCACTCGAACCAGCAACCCTCTTTTCCTATGAGTTACCTTACGCTCTGATACCAGTTGTTAGAAAAACAGGACCGCGGAGCAATAAAATAAAACAAATGCAGAAACAAAACACAAAAGACACACAATACAAGATTGACACAGATTTATGTGGTTCACCCGGTGTGGGCTACGTCCACCAGAGAAATTTCCAGGTCCTTCCTTTATTATTATCCAGCAAATGAAGGGATACAACCTACAACAAAACCCGTTGTAACTTCCTCTTCTTTCTCTCACAGTCTCCGCTCTCAGAATACAATATTCACCATCCTTTATAGCCTCAATACATTTCCCTCATAAAAGAGGGTTTCCTTCTAGGGAAAAAAACCCTAACATAATCTCTACCGTTAGATCTGTGACCTTATAATGAACGGTCCAGATTTACAATGAAATTACAAGGATTTCATTGTAATTTCATTGTAATACAATGAGTAGGGAAGAGTGTACATACTTCTGGGGTGTAAATACTTCATGGGGTATAAACACGGCTGAAAGCAAGGACCTCTAAATCAGGAAGATAATCAGGCTCCACAACCAATAATAGGATGGACAGTTTAGAGGATATTTGGATGTTTTAGTTTCATTTTGGTTTCTTAGTTTAGACAACTTTGGGATATCTTCCCAGATTTCATGTAAACAATTTATAACTTCCACGGGGAGGTTTTACCCTGTGGAAAACCTTTAAATACTTCTTATTTTTTTGTAATAAGGCATCCTCATTCGTGGGAGAACAAGGATATGGAATTTTAATACAGACTGAGACATAAATTGATGTTCTGTTACAGCTTTATCTTTTCATAATATCAATATTTTGTTTCATGTTTATGTGTATCAATTTGCATTTGGTTAATGACTACTTTAGCTATCTTAGTCTTTTGCAAATGATATAATTTAATCCATATAATCCATATCTGATTTCTTCCAGTATTTAAAAAACATAGCAATTACTTGATTAAGTTTGTGAATGACAGATTTCTCTTCTTCATTAATTGGATTATTAAGTATAGGTTTTTGTATAACAGGTTTACCTTATTGCAGAGATTTATAAATCTTATAATTGTTATGATTTTTTATGTATTGTTTGTCCTATAAAAAAATTCAAAGAGCATTGTAGCTATCGTTTATAAAAAGCTCCTGGATTATTCGGTGCGAGTTTCCTTCCTCCGACCAACTTCGAAGTCATCATACACAGGACAAATCTGGAGCGTTTCCAGGTCTTTTTGTTGTTTATTTGTTTAATGTATTTATTAGTAGTTTAGTTAGATATATGTATAGTTAGTATATTAGATTGTTTAATTTCAGTAAATTTTATTTCTTGTTTATAAAATCATAAAATCAACAAAAATATCTTTCTCTGTCTTAGGGCAGAAAGAAAATGAGTTTTCCAGATTTTATTTAAATTTGTATTTTGTAGATATTGTACATTTTGTAAATAAGTTATATTTCAGATAGTAGATTAGTTAGTTTGTTTTATTTATTGTTTTTTTAATAGTTAGCTTTAATTAGATTAGTTAGTTTAGTTAGTTTAGTTTTAGTTAGATTAGTTTAGATTAGTTTTCTCTTTGGTTTTCCTAGGACCTTAGATCGGCTAACGGAGATGCTAAACCCGTCAGGATGGTTCATTCGAAATGGCTTGGGTTATTAGACAACCCCGGACCGGTTCCACTCTCTCAGTTGGTGGACGGTCAATTTTGCTCGTCAACAAAGCCCAAGGAGGAATGGAAGAAACCTCAGGGTAAAGTAGAAAGAGGTGGAACCTCACAAAGAGGACCATACATTGAACAGAGAGGACAACATAATGAACAGAGAGGAGATTATGCTGATGCAAATACTTTTCCTCGTACCAGAGGTAGAGGAAGAGGAAGAGGTGGAGTAATCACTTGCTTCACATGTGGAAAAAATTGGCACAGGTCATTCGAGTGTCCAGAGAAAAAGAAGGACATTAGAGAAGCTCACATTGTCGAGGCGCAGAAGCGGGATGCTGAGACAGAAGACGCTGAAGGCGAAAGGTCACTGATGATGCGTAAAGTTCTCTTAACACCCGGGAAGGAGGTGGAGGACTTAGCTTAAAGGACCAGACTTTTCAGAACAGCTTGCAAAACCAAGGACTGGGTATGCAAGGTTATTGTTGACAATGGTAGCACAGAAAATCTAGTTTCAATTGAGATGGTAGAAAAGCTGGAGCTGGAGATGACTGACCATCCAAGTCCATACAAGGTTTCGTGGCTACAGAAAGGACACCAGGTAATTGTTACTAAACAATGCTTGGTTGAATTCAAAATAGGAGGATATAATGATAAGGTCTTGTGTGATGTTATTCCCATGGATGTATGTCATTTATTGCTGGGTAGACCATGGAAATATTATAGGAATGTGGTTCATGATGGGAGGATGAACACATATACCCTGGAGAAGGATGGGAGGACACATAGGTTGCTTCCGATAAAGGATAAGGAAGTGAAGCCGGAAGTAAACAACACAATACTTCTCATGAGTGGGAAGGAGCTTCTTACGGAGGTAAAGAAGAAAGAAGATCCATAATTATTTGTGGTAGAAAACCAAGGATTGTTCTGACTAGAACAAGAGTGGATGATCTACCAGAGGAGATTCAAGAACGCTGGAAGAGTTCGTTGACATTGTGGTGGATGAATTACCTCGTTCGTTGCCACCAATGAAAAGTGTGAGTCACCATATCGATCTCATACCTGGAGCTAGTTTTCCAAACAAAGATGCGTACAGGTTGACGTTGCAAGAGAATGAAGAGGTCAAGAGACAGGTCCAAGATTTATTGGACAAAGGATTGGTCAGGGAAAGCTTGAGTCCGTGTGTTGTTTCGACAGTATTAAGTCCAAAGAAGGATGGAGGATGGAGAATGTGTACCGATTCGAGAGCCATTAACAAGATAACCATCAGGTACAGATTTCCATTGCCGAGAATGGATGATATGATGGATTGCCTGAGTGGGGCAAAGTACTTTTCAAAGATAGATTTGAAAAGCAGATACCACCAGATTCACATGAGGGAAGGCGATGAATGGAATACAACCTTCAAGACCAATGAAGGACTGTATGAATGGCTAGTTATGTCGTTTGGCTTGAAAAATGCACCGAGTACATTTATGAGGTTAATGAATGAAGTCCTGAGGGAATTCATCGAAAAAAAATTCGTCGTATATCTGGATGATATACTGATTTTCAGCAAGATGAAGGATGAACACTTGAAGCATTTGGCTACAGTGATGAAGAGGCTACAGCAAGAGAAGCTATTGATCAACATGAAGAAGTCCTCATTCATGAAAATAGAACTCATTTATCTGGGTTTTGTTATTTTGGCGAATGAATTGAAGATGGATCCGAATAAAGTGGAGGTAATCAAGAATTGGCCATCACTGAGAAATGTTTTTGAGGTGAGAAGTTTTCATGGATTGGCTAGTTTCTACCAAAAATTCATCTGGAATTTCAGTGGAATTAGCGCAGTGATGATGGATACAGTGAAGAAATGGCATAAGTATTTTCACTGGATAGCAGAGGCTGAGAAGAGCTTCAATCTGTTGAAGCGGAAGATCATGGAACAACCAATGTTGGTGTTTTCATATTTCCAGAAGACATTTCAGGTGAAATATGATGCAAGCGGGTTTGCCATCAGAGCGGTCTTGAGTCAGGAAGATAGACCAGTTGGATATTTCAGCGAGAAGCTGGATGAGGCGAAATTAAAATACTCCATGTATGATAAGGAATTCTATGCTATCATACAAGAATTGAAAAAGTGGAGGCATTACTTGATCCCGAAAGAATTTTTTTTGTACAGTGATAATCATGCATTTTAATTTGTGACTCAACAGGAAAAGTTGAATCAGAAACATACAAAATGGGTAGAATATATGCAGAATTTCACATTTGTGATTAAACAGATTTCAGGTACTGCTAACAAAGTGGTTGATGCTTTGAGCAGGAAGTGTTTGTTGCTGCAGGAATTCCGAGTCAAAACATTGGGTTTTGAAAATCTCAGGGACATGTATGCAAGTGATGCAGATTTTTCAGAAGCGTATGAAGCAGCTGAGAATCCAGTTCTCAGAGATAGGAGTCCTTGGATAGAATATATGATCCAAGATGGATTGTTGTTCAGAGGCAATCAACTGTGTATTCCAAATTGCTCCATGAGGGAGAACTTGTTAAAGGAGAAGCACAGTGGTGGATTAGCAGGACGTTTTGGCCATGACAAGACATTCGTGAAGCTGAGCGAATCATATTTTTGGATGGGGATGCGAGCATATGTCAAGAGGTTTGTTGACAGATGCAGAATTTGCCAACATTCAAAGGGGAGGAAGAAGAATGCAGGTTTTTATCAGCCATTGCCCATACTGGAAAGACCATGGGAGGTGATTAGCATGGATTTTGTATTAGGGTTGCTGAAGACACAAAGAGGTGTTGACTCAATCTTTGTGGTGGTGGACAGGTTTTCTAAAATGGCACATTTCATCCCATGCTAGAAAAGCAGCGATGCGACTCACATCGCAAATTTATTTTTCAAGGAGGTCATTCGACTTCATGGGTTGCCGAAAAGCATGGTTTCAGACAGGGACACTAAATTCATAGGGAATTTTTGGAGGATGCTATGGAAGAAGCTAGGAACTAACTTGGCATTTAGTTCTTCTTATCATCCACAGATAGACAGACAGACGAAAGTGGTCAATAGAAGTCTGGGAGACTTGTTGAGAAGCTTGGTGACAGAACACCATAGCAACTAGGATAACATATTGCCACAAGCCGAGTTTTCATACAACGATTCAGTGAATCGGAGCACAGGTAGAAGTCCATTTCAGATTGTATATGGCATGTAGCCGAGAGGAGTTGCTGAATTGAGAGATTCAGAATGGACTACTACTAGCAGTGCTAGTGCAAAAGAATTCACTGAGGCGATGAAGGAACTTCACAGCAGGGTGAAGGAACGACTATTGAAATCAAACTAGGAGTATAAGCGCAGAGCAGATCAACATCGAAGACAACTTCAGTTTGAAGTTGGTGATCTAGTTCTACCACACTTAAGGAAGGAAAGGTTCCCAAGGGAAACATACAATAAGTTGAAGATGAAGAAAATCAGGCCATGCAAGGTCTTGAGGAAATTCGGAGAAAATTCTTATGAGATTGAGTTGCCGGAGGGCATCAGAATATCTCCGATATTCAATGTTGCATATTTATACCCATACAGGGCTGGAGAAGTAGACACTGGAATTGATGAGCCAGTGATCCAATGGATGAAGCAATTGCCAGTTGCAGAGGAGCCGCAAATGGAGTGCATACTGCAAAAGCGAGTGGGTAAGAAGACCTGAAGGAAAGAATACTTCAAGTATCTGGTCAAGTGGAAAAATCATCCAGTGGAAGATGTCAGCTAGGAGACAGAAGCGAATATATAGAAGCATGGACATACCATGTAGGAGCTCATGTACAGGAGCCCATGAAATTTTTCAAGCCAAGGAGTATGATGCAGGAGCATCACCAGCACATCAAGCGAGCCAGCGTGGAGTGAGAGACAGCTGGATGAGCCAGCACACATTTTGAAATGCTTTGGGATTGTTGCGCACATATTAAATGAGTCATTTAAGATAGGTCTCCTTTGTATATTGTAATGGACCTTGAGCCTTTAAGCTCTCATCCTTAGGTAGATATTCAGCATTTAATTTAATTAATGTTGGTAGATAGGAATTTAATTGTAGATTTGATAGATTTAGAGTCTAGGAGGGAAAATAGATATAGACACCCTCATTGTATCAGAGAAGGAGCAGGAAGAGAAGAGAAAGTAGAGAATTGTATGAAGAACACCCATGTATAGGCATTTGAATTAATAGAAGAAACCTTTGATTCAAATTCATGGTTTTTGTTGTTTCTCTGTGTACTGATGTTGTTATGCTTATGGATGTTTGCTTCCTGTCATGCATTTGCTATTATATGCTGTGTATGTGATTTCATTGTTGAATTGAAGTCTGAGAGGAAGAGTGAATGAGTTTCAATTGTTTCTCTAATTCAGCTAGAGGATTCCTGCAAGGAGTGCAGTTGAATTGTCTGCAAGGAGTGCGTCGACAGAAGAGTTCAATTAGAGATAGCTTTTGTTCTCATTTATTTGAAGGTGCAATTAGGCACAGTGCTGTGCAAGGAGTGCGTAGGCCAAACTAAGTCTCAGAGTTGCGATTCTGAGCAGGATATTGAAGATTGTTGCTGCAAGAGTGTGCAGAGTCGAATGCCTTCAACACTTAAGCGTTGTTGAAGATTTGTCGCAAAGAGTGCATGCAAGAAGTTCTCTGAAGGACTTGGGAAGTCGAGAACAAGATCAGGAGGAATAAGCCTTCGAACTTACCAAAGGATAAGTACAGGGAAGCTGCTATTGAAAACTTGCAGGAGCATCGCAGGTTGGCGAGAAGGCGAACAAGTCTTTTTGAAAGAAGCACTTGATTCATTGTGCAGGAATCATCCAAGGAAGAACGAACGGTCAAAATCCCTTGAGGAGATTTCGTGATGTTTTGAGGGCCGTTGGATCTTGCAGAGGTGCAAGGAGGTTACAGTGAGAATGTTAGAAGGGTTCCAAGCTTAGGAGGGGCGGAGCTGTCGATCCGAGTCACAAGGACCATCGGATCTACACGTAGAAGCGTGTATCGGGGACTTGCAAGGTGAAGCTCCTAAAGTTTGCAACGGGAATTGCGACATCACAAGACATGATATCCCGACAATTTCAGAACGGTCCATCAGTGAGGACGCGTGTCAGGAGATCCCGAGGAGTCGGGGTTTGGAGAATGGAGGTTTTCAAAAGTAAGAAACTCTTGCATGTTGGAATCGCGATCCGCAATATCCCGACGGAAGGGTCGTGTGGGCCATAGTCAAGGTTAGTGGAGGACAGGTGGCATAGTATTGGGGATCAGAAAAAGGTAAGTCCTGAGTCCATTGGCATCAGGATTCACGATCCCACGAATCCTGAAATCCCGACAGAAGTGACGGGAGGCAGAAAAGTCAACCCACACGTGTGTATCGAAGTATCGGTACATCGGGGTTCGGAGGTTGGATATTCCATTAGTTAACATCGCAGGTAGCGATTTACCAATAGGGAGAACTCTGATAGCAGAGAGAGAAAGTCAACATTGACTTGCATCAAGTTTCAGGGAATCATGAAGCATGAAACACGCAACCACAGAATTCGCGAAATCGTGAATTCCGATTTCCTGACCATTAAGGGAGATCATTGAAGAGTTGTTGTGGGTGAAGAATTCCCTATAGGGAATTAGAGGAACCTTTGAAGTTATTTGGGCCAAGGAAAAGAAAAGATCATGTGAGAGCGGACGTGCCAGTGAGGGTGTGCCTGCGCCACAATGCAGTAAAACAACATGTCATCAACCCATAATGCCTCATAATCAAAATCAAATCTTTTAACAGTATAATAATCTGGATCACTTGTGAGCAAGTGTCGTCAAAGAATAAGCTCGCTCAGGGTGCAAGAGCGGGATGTTACATACAACCCCTCTTGGTCTAAACTTTTTCCCAAAGTTTCACAGTATACGTGCTGAAATAAAGTGTATCGCAATATCATAAGTCTATCTATCAAACAAAAATGAAAACTACTGACGCATATCATATGCATCCTCCCAAGTCGCCGGGTGTGGACTATAGCTGTCCCACTGGACCTTGACCTACTCTATTGTTCGACGTCGTAGCTGTCGAATGCGATGATCCAAGATGTGGATCGGCTCAGCCATGAGCATCCCTTCATTCGATACCTACAAGGAACCCATGTCAATAACGTGTGTAGGATCACTAATATAATGTCTCAAAGAATATACATGAAAAACATTGTTCATACACCTCAAAGAATCAGGCAAGGCTAGTCGATAGGCCATGGGCCCCTTCCTTTCCACAATCTCAAAAGGTCCCATGAACCTAGGAGAGAGTTTGTCTCCCTTTCCAAACTTGATCGAACTCTTATGTGGTTTAACCTGCAAGAAGACTCAATCGCCAGCCTCGTAACTATGGTCAACACAGTGCGCATCGACATAACTCTTATTTTGATCCTGCGCTTCTTTAATCCTTTGTCTTATGGCTTGCATTTTCTCTTCCATTTCTTGGATCACTTCTGGTCCCACCAAGACCCTATCCTCAAGCCGATCCCAACTCAAAGCCATCTGACATGGTCACCTATAAATAAACTCTAAAGGCACCATCTTAATGGTGCTTTGGTAACTGTTGTTATAAGCGAATTCCACCGGTGGCAAGAATTCTTCCCAATTCTTTTTTTGGTCCATCACGTACATGTGCAACATGTCTTCCAAGGTCTGGTTCATTCATTTGGTCTGCCTATCAGTCTTCGAGTGATACGCAATACTGAATTTAAGCTGGGTTCCCAAGGCCTCTTTGAAACTCGTCCAAAATCATCCAGTAAACACTAATCCTCTATCCGATATAATCCTCTTAGGCATTCCATATAGCCTCTCAATATCACTCATGAAAACTCTAGCTATGTTAGGTGCCTGATACATCGTACACATAGAAATAAAGTGAGCACTCTTATTCAAAGTGTCTACTACTACAAAAAACGAGTCATGTCTCCTTATCATTAGTGGCAGTCCAACAATAAAATCCATCGAAATAACCTCCCATTTCGATTCCGGAATAGCGTGTGGTTGTAGTAATCCTACTTGATGTCTATGTTCAGCCTTTACCTACTGACATTCTAGACATCTGGCCACATAGTTTACTATGTCTTACTTCATTCCCTTCTAGAAGAATAAGCGTTTAAGGTCCACCCTCATCTTCGTGACTCCCAGGTGATCCATGTAGACTGCTCTATAAGCCTCGCTTAGGATCAAGCTCCTCAACTCATCGTTCAGTGGTATGTAAATCTGATTTTTAAACCTCAATAATCCATCATCGTCAAACGTAAATCCTTCAAATCTTGGTACCATCATTATGTTTTTTCCGATAAAACCCTCAACCTCTTTGTACCAGTTATCGTCAATTTGTAAAGATAGAATATTTTCATGTAGATTCATCTGAAGAGGCAACACCGAAAAGATACATGGTCTCCGACTCAATTCATCTACCACTTGGTTCATTGTTCCTTTTATGTAAGTAATCTCGAAGTCGTACTCACTAAGAAATTCCGACCAACGTCGTTGTCGTGCCTTCAGGTCGCTTTGTGTAAAGATGTGTTGTAGTCCATAGTGGTCCATCTTTTCTTCAAATTTTCATCCAACAAGGTAGTGTATCCAAACCTTCAAGGCATATACGATGGCTAACAACTCCAAATCATGCATTGCGTAGTTCTCCTCATTCTTTCTCAGTTTCCTCGAGATGTAAGCGATCACTCGACTGTGTTGCATCAAGACTCCACCTAAGCCTTCCTTGGATATGTCAGTGCATACCAGGAAGTCCGCATCCATGTCAGGGACCTTTAGTATCGAAGTTTTTGTCAACAGCTCCTCGAGCCTCCAAAATGCTTCCACGCATTTCTCGGTCCAAACAAACTTCTTGTTGTTCTTCTGCAATTTAATGATCGGATTTGCTATCTTCGAAAATCCCTCGACAAGCCGTTGATAGTATCCTACTAAAGCCATGAAGTTATGTACTTCTGGGACATTCATCAGCACAGGCCATTCCATAATAGCCTCGACCTTTGTTGGATCCACGGTGATACCTTCACCGGAGATGACATGCCCTAAGTAGTGAATCTTCGATTGATAAAATGAGCATTTGGACAACTTCCCATACAATTTTTTCTCTCGCAGACACTATAGTATCAAGTGCAAGTGTTCAACGTGTTCCTCCGTCATCTGAGAGTAAATCAAAATATCGTCAATGAATACTTGGACAAACTTGTCCAAGTACTCATGGAATACCCCGTTCATCAAACTCATAAATGCCCCTGGGGTGTTTGTCAGTCCAAATGGTAAAATAGTAAACCTGTAATGTCTAAACCTCATCTTAAAGGCAGTCTTAGGGACATCATCCTCCTTGATCTGTAACTGGTGATACCCTCATTGCAAATCGATCTTTGAGAACACCGTCGCACCCCTCATATGATTAAACATATCATTCATCCTCAACAACGGACACTGATTCTTGATCGTTGCCTTGTTCAATTGATGGTAATCAATGTAGAGCCTCCATGACCCATCCTTCTTTCGTATAAAAATAACAGGCGCACCCCATGGTGAAACACTTGGACGTATCAGTCCCAGGTCCAACAATTCTTTCAGTTTCATTCTCAACTCTTGTAACTCCAGGGTCGACATCCGATAAGGCGTTCTCGCTATCAGTTCAGTCCCTAGTTTTAAGTCTATAGTAAACTCCAATTCCCTCTCTGAAGACATCCCAGGTAACTCCTATGGGAATACATCCATATACTCTCTCACCAGAGGAAGATTTTTTAGACCTTCCACTACTCCCTTTTCATTTAATGCAAGGATCGCATAAATCTTACATCCCTTGTGCACATTCTACCTTAGGTGCAAGGAAAAGATGAACCTCAGGGAAACTCCATGGTTCCATCCTACAATCACATGTCTTTGTCCCTCATCATCGGCCAAGATCAACCATTTTGTCTTACAGTTGAGTATCGCCTCATGTGATTCCAACCAGTCCATACCAATCATGATGTCATAAGATCCTAAGATCATGACATACAGATTGGCCCTGGTGACAAACTCTCCCAGGTTAAGGATATAGCCCGTAACCTTTCCCTCAACCTTTTGTTTGGCTCCAGAATCCATCTCTACGAAGCTAAACTCATCATGTTCAACTTCCTTTACCTTAATCCTTTTTAGTGCTGCACCAAAAATGAAACTCTTGGTAGCACCAAGATTTATCAAAATACTAAGGGTATAGTCAGCGGCGGTACCTGATGTTGGTTGTGGAGCCTGATTATATTCCTGATTCAGAGGTCTTTTAATTTCAGCCATGTTTATACCACATGAAGTATTTACACCCCAGAAGTATGTACACTCT
>ML781956.1:320999-338453 GCA_009831015.1 Picea engelmannii | reverse complement strand
TCTTCTTCTTTAGCTTCATGATCAATTATTTTATTTTTTGTTGGAGGTTGTTCTGGTGTATCTTCCTCCATAGGATCATCAAACATTATTCTTTGTAAATATTCCTTCAGAGGAGTTACCATTGTAACATCCATGACACTTACGTCCTTTGATGTTGTTTTATGTTTCTCTTGCAAAATTTATCGCACTTCTTCCTAGGACTCTTTGTTTGCCAGTTTCCCCTTCTCTGCATTTAAATGATGGTTATATGATACCAAGAAAAATGCAAGATTCATGTTATATATTATCTGATATGGATCATATTGCCAAAAAGCATCTTCTTCAAACTAAAAAGCTTCCATCATGTCTTCAATAATAGTATAATTTGTTCTAGTTTTAACAATGAAAGAAAAAATCATTGATGGAAACATAATATAAGTTTTTTTTTTCTTTGAAATAAAATGAATATGATCTTAATTGAGTCTTTTCCTAATTTACTCTAAGGAAAAAATCATTGGAGTTATTTAACAAGAAGCTTGTAAGCCTTCGAATCAAACCAATATATTCTTACAACTATGTAATACTTAGAAATGTACCAATATCCATATTTCAAATGTGGATTAAGTACAATAAACACTTGAATTTAGGGAATAACTTGGGAGGATTCTCATTGAAAAACAAAGTATAATATACAACCAAAAAATCATCAAAAAATATCTTAAAACCATTATGTTGGCCATAATCTCTTACAACCTAGGTCCATTCAAAATCCAGAAGTGACCTTCCTTCCTAATCTACCTTCCTTAACATCAAATGATGAAAATATGTTGATTGATGATATATGAGAATATACACCAAATGTGATTGATCTCTGAAGCACTTCAACTTTTCAAAATGAACCAACTACTTATGAATTATATAAAAAACTAAATCAACATAATTGAACTTGGTTTATTGATCTAGTCTATGGGTAAACCCTAGAATAATATCATCAACAGAGGTGTCATTCTCATATCCAAATATCATGCATATCATAGATATCATTTCTCTTACTACCTCTTTAAATAAAGAGGAACCTAAAATAAGCTTTAATTCAGGCATGCTTGCACCCACTGGAAACAGTTTTGAAAAATAGTTCATCTTTTGATCTGTTGATAATGAATTAAAATAATTCCCTGGCTCATCCTCATTTATCCTCTCTTGGATATTAGGTAATGATAACAGTTATGTTATGGAACTTTCTATTACATGAAAGATAGCATGCAGGTCACCCTTATCTTTCACAACTCTATGAACATGGTCATAAATTGGAGCACATATAAATGAATTCTAGAAAATGAAATATTGTAGGGACTATGGCATGTGCAAGACCACATGCCCAAACAAGAAACTCCTCTTAATTATGCTTGAATCGTGATAGAGATAGGTTTTAAAGTTCCTCAAAGGTTTTGTTTGATAAAACTGTTTCAACAACATCTTGGTATTTATCAAGAAGGTGCTTTAAATTAGGATTGGGATTCCTTTATCATTTTCCTAGGCGCCATTGTGGTATGTAACTAATCACTATCAGACAACTCGAACAAAAACATCTTTCTAATATGATTTCCTGAAGTATTCACTTAGAAAAGAGTCTTCATTGTAAATACATGTATGACCTTGATGTGAAATAAAGCTTTTGTTGTGAAAATCCACTTTGAAATCCAACTTCCAGTGTTTTAAAATTACATTGTTCTTAGTATCACGATTCTCGTACAATAGTATGAAGGTTGGTGACTTTGTGCTTTATTAATATTACTAATAAAATACCTCTTCAAAAATTCACCTGCCACCTTCCTATAGGCTCAAACACTAATGTGCACCAACATATTTAATGTTTCCAACTACCCAAATGACAAGCTAGCATATTTCGATGTGACGTGATACTGAAAGTGGTATTGGGACCTTTTGTAAATGGTTTTTGAAACGAAAATTAAGTCCTGACACCAACAAAAAAACAACACATAGACATTAAGCGATAAGGTGGTATCAGGCACTTTTGTTCAATTAATCTTTCTACACCTCAAACTCTTGATATAAACCTCAATTATCGATCATCTCTTTCTCCCCGTTGTTAGATCTAGGTGCCAATTAGATTATTGATTCATCACTTTTTGGCTCGTGATTATGTTTTTAAGCCTTTGGTTATGCTCCAAGTTCCTAAGGGCTTTAGATCAGGCTGTGCTCCATTGAATTTTTGGCTAAAACCCATTCGAAATTTGAAATTTTGAAATTCAAGATTAAGTTAAGGCTTTCAAAGACTAAATGGGTATTTAAAAATGTAGAGTTACAATAATGAGTATTGCTTGTTGTCTATGCCTGCTACCCCCCATTATTATATTATTTATTCTAACTACTTAGTGGGTATGTTTATTACCCTCCAACTACCAAGTGGGCCTATTCCATGATTAGGTCACATCACATTCATAATCCCTCTTGGATACCTCCTTAGGTACCCCATATTGTACTATCTAGGTACATTACATTCCATCCCCCTTTGCATGTTTCAACCTTGAAACATGAGTGGAAACCATACAATATGATTTTCTAAGCAATGTAGTCCACTGGTACCAAGCACAAGCATTCATCCATCCTAGTGAAATGTGGACATAGGATCCATTTGTGGCCTTACCACCTTGATCTTGATTCTGGTTGCTCCTTTGGTTCCTTGTTGTTGTTGTGCTACTTTGATATCTCCATGGATTTATTTTAGTCCTCCATGTACCTTTATACTAAATTCCTTTCTAGTTTCATGTTGGTCCATAATAAGTTTATTGATGCTCACACATTTGCCCTAATGATTATCATTTTTTATGATGACAAAATACAATGACCTTAGCTATTGATTCATCAACATGTAGTTAATGAAACATTGTATATTCTTCTTTATTCTTATACATTTTTAGAAATATCCTTTAGATGCTTCTATACATTGTTCTTTAGATTCAACTTCAAACTCTTCATGGAATTGTAAATATTGCAGATTTACAATTAATTTCCGTACACGTAATTCTTCATATGACATATTGGACTCTTCTATAATACCCTTAGAATAACAAACATCCTAGAACGCTTTACTCCCCACCCATCATTGGTAAGACATGCACACACTCTCTCAGTTTGAGGAGAGGTCACGAGTTCGAGCCTGTGTCCCTAGGGTTGCGGGTGTTATCACTCCCATATCATCCACTATGTGGGGAAGTATCGGGGTGAGTTTACTAGCATGGAATTTCCTACTGGAAAAAAAAAAGTATAGCTCAAATTAGTGAATCAAAGTACTTTTTAACTTTTATCACTATATCTTTGTATATAGTTGGAAGGTGGAAGTGTATGAAACCACTCAACTTTTTTTCCACATGCTTTCAACTTTGTTTTCCACGTGCTTTATGCTTATTCTTTGAGGAAAGTGTAACCCCACTAAAGACGTTGACTTAAACGACTTCCTATGCACCTTGGCCACCACATGTTGATCCGGGGTTGTGTAGTATGCTTACATGAATGAAATGCTAAGAAGATTAATACCCCGGAAATCCGGAGACTAGGTAATAGGGCTTGTGTGTAGGAAATGCACGGGAAAACACTGAGACATGTCAAGAAATAGACTCTTGGTTTCTTTTTCTTTCTTTTATTATTGATTTCGACATTACGCCAATGGCCAATATATTCTTTTTAAAATGAGATAGCCTACTAGTTGGGTTGATGGCTGACATATTTTCTTAATTGAGACAGTCCGCCAGCAGAGCAGGTGGTTCAGTTTTTTTATTTTTTAAAGGGGAAAATGTTTACTTTATTCAAGGTTAATTGGTTTAGTTTATATTATAATAATAATAACCATCAATTTTTAAGGTTACTGTCAAGCTAGACATCAAATTGGTGTATGAAACCTCATTGTTTTTGGTACAAAGATCTCTTCCACTCACGAATTTAAGAGATATTAAAATATTATTTTTTATAAAGATTTGATCAAAATAGTTTAAAATAAAAATTTGATATAAATTGTGTAAGGGACATTTGAGTTGATCTGTGATTTATTAGTTTAAGGTACTAGATGTGAAAATATGTGGATATTTAAGTGAAGTGAGTGTTTATTGGTTGTATGTGTTTGAGGTGATATTTGTTTGTTAGACTTTGCATTGTACTTGTCAATCCACTTTCATTAAAGACAAAATAGTTGACATTTAAGTCTTGGAAATTTGTGATTGTGATTACTAAATTAGAAAGATCAAACTTGGGTTTGGATACCATGTGGTATCTGTGAAAATGGACACAAATAGGGCCCATGGTCCCTTAAAAAAGGGCACAACAAGAACGCACAGGGGTTCTTAGGAACACACACATGTTCCTGTCAATGTGCCTATGTGGCATGCTAAATGGAGATTCAGGTTTTTCCAAACCTCTAACATCAGGAACAAGCACACATTCTTGTTGGTGGACATTTTAGTCCACCAACTTCGTGCACTCACCCTCAATCATTTGGAAAGTTGTGAATTCAACCTTTTATTTGATAGGCAATTGGTTGATTTGGAAAGTGGTCAAAGGGGATAAAGTTTAAATTGGTCTTGGCCCATGGATAGGTAGCAATGGATTGCATAGATTGTCTCAAAAAACTTAGAAGTAAAGGATTTTATACTCTTAGATAGATTATAAACTTGGAGTGGTCTACAAATGACAACTAGATTTGAGAGAAGATTTTGCAGAAACTTGGAAAGGTTATACAGGACAATGATATTAAAATAAGAGAAGAATATCAATGGCTATGGTCCCTCAATCCCATTGAAACTTATGTGCCTAAGATAGGATATAGAACACTTGTTGAGGAAGGATTGGAGGGATAACAAGTTTAGTGGTGTAAAATCATCTAGAAATTAAGTTGTCCTTCCAAAAATAAAATATTCATATGGCTTATATTAAACAATAAGTCTCCTACATTGGAGGTGCTTCAAAAGCTTCAGAAAAAAGTATCAATGAACCAAGTTGATGTGGCCTATGTCAACAAGTACATGGCATTATAACATGTCCATTTACCGAAATCTTCTTAATTGACTCCTTCAGGCTAGAGGACAATCTGTGAATAAAGATGGAGACACTTTCAGTGCTTATTCCAACCGCATCTTCTGCCTTTCCCGTTACATGTGGTGTCTGAGTGATAATATCAATCTCAGAGTTGCCAATGATGCAGCAAGGTCATATTTATTTATGGATTAAGCCTCCTTATCACTGAAGAATTCCAAAAATGATATGACCAGAAATATACATATCTAAATAGCACAACATAGGGCACAACCAGGAAATTTCCTCCGATTAAATGGCAATTTTATTGGCTTGAAGATTTCGAAAATTGTTAATGATATCAAACAACTCCTCTCAATTCAATTCAGTTCCGAGACATGCTTACTGATTCTAGAATTTGTCCAAAAATTAAATTGAGAAAATTGTTCAAAAATTGCTTACCACGGGAATTATCCATCCTAGTATGAGCCCCTATTCTTCTTTTGTGGTCATGGTACTTAAGAAGGAAGCATTTTGGCACATGTTTTCTAACTTTCACATCCTCAACAAACTCATCATCAAAGACAAATTTCCCATTCATGTCATTGATGATCTCTTGGATGAATTGAGTGGTTCCTAGTTCTTTACTAAACTTGATATTCATTTTGGCAACCACCAGATACGTATGAAAGAGGCAGGCATTCCTAAAACTATGTTTCAAACTCATGAGGGACACTATGAGTTTTTGTTCATGCCCTTTTGCTTGTGTAATGCTCCCTCCACTTTCCAAAGCCCTATGAATCATGTCTTTCGTCCTTGTCTTCGTCATTTTGTCTTAGTTTTATTTGATGATATTCTCATCTATCATAAAAACTAGACAACCCATCTTTCTCATGTGGATCGAGCTCTACATCTACTCTCTCAGCACCAACTTTTCCTCAAACAATCTAAATGTTCTTTTGGAGCCTCAGAAGTTGAGTACTTGGGTCATATTGTTGGCAAGAAAGGTGCCAGGGTGGATCCTAAGAAGATTGAAGCTATGTAGGATTGGCCTCGCCCCAAGACTCTCAAAATCTTGCATGGTTTTCTAGGTTTAACAATTTTGGAGGAAACATTGCATGTGGACACTTGACATTTGAATTGGCATGATTCCTATTTTTGTTGGTGCATCCCCTTGATGAGCATTATTTGGTGCATATGACTACTATTATTGGATGAGGGTGAATTTATTTGGAGAGGCTAATGTCCACATGTTGTAACATGGTCAACCATGGATTGAGGAGAGATCTAACTAATCAATTATTATATTATTTTTGACTTGTCATGGAGATAGCTAGCAAATAATAATATTTTATTGTATAAGAGAAGAGACTCACTCTATAAAGAAGAGATCTCTCTCTCTCTCCATTGTAAAGGGTGGAGAATTTGTGGATTTGGGATCTCTCTGCTTAGGCTACATTGCACAATATTTTGGCAAGCTTAATGGAGAATTTGAGGTATAAGTTCATTTGATGTGAGGCTTTATTGTGCACTTATATTTTTTGTGTTGATTTTATATTAAGAAACCCTTGTAGCATGTTGTGATTGTCATTATAATGAACCATGCTCATTTTGGATGGAATAATGTGAGGTTTCAACCCTCTTATTTGTGTTGTGATTATGTTATCCTACATGATTCTTATTATTGGTTCTTGGAGTCTTAACTAGGATGGGTGTTCGGTCTTTCATCAAATTTAGGTCCTTGAGAACCATTAATTGCGTATGGATTTGACACTTGGCAATATTTTACACCATAAGAGATTCGTTAATGAGAAATGTAAGTATTTATAATCACTTTAGAAAAAAGGAATTATTTTTACTTACATAGACTTCCTTAACACTTTTAAAAGTAATTAATCAAATTAATTACATTATTACAATGATTAGTTCAATAATACACTCTGTTAGCACTGGAAGTCGGCCTCAGATTGAGATGAGTAAAAGCTCGATACCCATCAGTTTAAATGTCACAATTTGTTTATAAAAGGTGATCGAATGGAAGTAAACTCAGAACGATATCGTTTTAACTCAGAAAACTAGGTTGGAATAGCAAAGACATGTGAGGTCTTGATCTAATTTAATCTAGTAATTTTTCTAGTAGTGAGTAAGTGGAGGGAAAGAAAAAGGAAATAAAGTCTGCTCTGGACCTCCGTTCTTCCAGCAGCCTTTAAAAGGGGAACAATCTTAGCTATGAGATCCTCTCAGATCCGAGAAACTTCAAGAAACTTAAAATGTTGTGAAACCGATATAATCAAACATACATTATATAGCCATTACAACACCCAACTAGATAATCCATGCCTGGTGTAAAGAACCTCCTCGTTACGATGACCAACCTCTTAACAAGTGCAAATATTATTTTTTTGTGTGTGTGCGTGTGTACCAGGATAATAAATACATTCGACTCTGCATTGACACCCAACGACGAACATGACACATACAACGGTCAACACAACATAATGACCTAAGACGCACATCAAGTAACTGGAAGCAAGGAACGACAATCAACCGACAATTAAATAAGACTGACTACCCGCCCGTCCTACCCTACAATGGTTAGGACCTCCAAGACACATAAGCAACGCTCAAGCCCAGGTTCCCATCGATTTTCACCATTTAATGTCTCAGGGCTGGCAACTGTTCTGGGGAACAAGGAGGTGTCTATGTCCTTCCCTACATAAGCAGACCAATCACACAATGGTTTACGACCCAGTACAACATGAATTGAAATGAACAACCACACCCTTAATAGGAAGTGAAAGCTAGAGACGACTTCGTCAACACCCACCATTACTCAACGCTTAAAGGTCAAATTTATGATTTAATAGGCCTTCAAAATAGACCCCCTAATCATTCTAAATTCCTCTAGACATTTAATGCCAAACATGCTTAACATGGATACGACTCAATGAGGGTGTTTGAGTTAGCGATGGGCTATAATTATAATTCCAATTAACATCAATTCACATCTAAACTAACAAGTCTAGATTAATTCATAATTACAACTTTTAAAATTTATAATTCAACATTGTTTGTCAACATTAATCAATATCATTATGATGGTCATCTAACTCAACGAGTCTTAAATAAATCAATAGATATAACTAGATGAACCATTTAATCTCAACATCATTTTCATATCTAAACTAACCATTCTAAATTGATAAATAATACAACTCTTAAATTCACCATTCAACCTTATCTTTAATTCATAAAAATATGTTAGTCATCTAATTCAATGAGTCTTAAATAATCGATAAATAAAACTAAAGGAACCATTTAACATCAACATTATTTTCATAACTAAACTAACCATTCTAATTTGATGAATAATACAACTTCTAAAATTTAGCATTCGGCATTACCTATTGGCAATAATCAATATCTATTTAAAGCATAGTTCATATGAACTACTCCCGAAACTGTTCATAACACAATCATGCATATCCAATTGTCAACATAATGGAGGTTTCGTCCGAGCTGTCGAGCCAACCTACGGTCCAATTCTATGGTGGGTAAAGGTCTAAGGCAGTGTCTGAATGAAGGGGGGGGGGTTCACTTCCAACCCAGCCATTATCATAACTAACGCAAGACCACCATGCGTAAGGTAGTCAAATGAGCGAGAAGTCCGGGAAGGGGTGGGAACTACCAACTATACAAAGGATCTTGGTTGTCAATAAAGACGGACATGACTGTAGACGATAACAAAAACTATACTTACACTATTGTAACTCAAGAAGTAACCAACACATCATTATCTTTAACAAAGAGAGAGGTCTATTGGATTTAATAAAAAACCAAATAGCGAAGGGCGATTTCACCTAAGCATAAAAAGTGAGAACGAAAAAGGAATCCTGGCGCGAGTCGCGTAGTAACCTTCACAAGTTTCTTTTAATACAGATATTTCCAATTTAAAAAAAAAGAGACATGGAAAGCATTTCATGCCTTCCTTAAAATAGGAACATAGGAGCATCAATTAGAAAAATTTCCATTCTGTACTTGTTTAAATTTTTATAATGAAAACAATGCCGAGGATAATTCGAGGGTTAATTTTATCCTGGCATGTTTTAAAAAAATTTGTTTTTCAGAGGAGAAATTGTACAATCATTACCTAACACAATTCGCAGAGGTCTTAATATGCCATCAATACATAGCCACTGAACTGCAAAGCAAGATTACACATCCGAAAGTAACGCATCTGGCAGAGGTAAGGGCGCAGACAGCTAATTTATATGGCCCACCAAGGGAGGGCATAAACAACAATGCAGAGAAATGATTTTACACAAATGCATAGGTGAAAGGATGTGATTTTAATACTTTTGCAGGGGCGAAATGATTAGAGTTGTACAGTTTGCATAGAATATGGTTACTAAATCAAATTCTCAGTTTTATCAACTTCTAACCACATTTAGCGAAGCTGTTAGACTATGTAATACAGAAGCGATAGACAACGGAATCAATTGTTCCCCAACCCTGCACTTTTTATGGTGGTAAAAGAATACCACTTATGGTGTTCACTCCCAACCTATTTATTCGGACCTATAAATTTCGATTTATAAATTTAGACATACAGATTCAGTAAAACAAAAAAAAAAAACTCAGACATGTAATTCCAGGATTGAATCAGACACATAAATTTAGTTTTAAAAAAAAATTTAGACATAATAATTCAGGAATTGAAGCAGACATATAAATTCAGTCCCAAAAATCAAGCATTCAAGAGGCAAAGGGAGTCTTATATGCCCGGACTATTATGGTGGTAAGTGAATACTAATATCATGTTTTCCCAACCCATTTATTCAGATATATTAATTCAGACTTAGAAATTTAACATAAAATTTCAAAACTGATTCAGGAAAAAAATCAGTCTTAAAATTCAGTCATATAACTTCAGTCACAAGAATTTTTATACACAAAATTTCAGGAGTTTGTTCGAACATATAAATTTAGTCAAAATCGAGCAAGTTAGAGGGATGGGTTTCCTGCACAATGAATCCAATTACAACCACAAATAAAACACCTACAGATCTAAATCATACATCCTACACGATCTATCAATCAACCGAAAGGGCGTACCTTGGCCTATTCGCCTGCTTCGAGTGTCATCCGCGTGCTCCGTGCAAATCTTGCTCGTCGATCGTTGAGACTACATCGGTACCTCCCAGCCAATGCTAGGGTTACTCCACTTCCCCCTTAGCCCCCTGAGCTGCAAATGGGCCACACACTATCCAGATGGTATGTCTAGCTCCCAGCTCACCTCGCAAAGCCGAGCTACCACTCCTCTCCAAGCTGGGAAATCCCAACTCCCACAAGTAAATCAGTCAAGTCACTAATTCGACAGCGTAATGTTACGCTAACAACTGATCCCCTTCATCCTTCTCCTTCCTCTATTTTATAGAGTTTCCAACTTCCTTTCTTTCCCTAAATCTCATTTAATTAAAGTTTTAATAAAAATTTCCTAAAAATTCTCCTTCGTACAAGTGTCATCCATCCCCCACGTTTCTCCATTAATTATTTTCTTTAATCAATTAATTGTCTTATTTCCCTCACCCACCTAGAGCTACTCTTAAAATCACTCCTAGGTGTCCCTAGATTCCCTTACATGTTTTAAAGGCTTTCCCTAAAATGAAATTGCTAAATCAGTTCAAAATTAGAAGGTTCTTAAATGTCGATTCTTTACTATGTTGACCCCTCGCTTTTTACCTTAAGTTACCCATCTTTCCCTTTTTATGTTACCTCATTTCCCTAGTTTCCTAAATTTTATAAATTCCCTCTAACCCCTTTCTATTAGGGCTAAAAATGACAGTTGTACAATTTAACCTCTTTTCCTTTTATTATTAATTTAATATCTTTTTTATGCTTTCACAAGTTTAATAATTAAATTCTTCTTTACCCCTTTTTTATATCCACCGATTTTATTTAAGTTCTTACTCTCCAAAAATTTATGAAGTCCACAATTATTTCTTAAGTGGTTTTTATTTTAAACTTTATCATTTTATTTTTATAGAGATATTTTCCTAAGGGTAGAAAATTTTTTACCCCTAGCGAAGTTTTAAACTTAGAACTTATATTCTGGACTGGGCAACACTTAATTAGGAGAGTCGTTTTAAAAATTTATTAATGAGATAATTGTCTTAGGGCCATCTAGGTTTGTTCCTTTATCATAATCAACACGACGTGCCTTTCAGGATGCACTACGTCCTCCAAGGGTGCCACTCGCCTCTTTTGTTTCTTTGCACAACATGCCCTTCAAGATGCACTACGTGCTCCAAGGGTGCCACTCACTTCTTGACTAATTGGTAGACATCAATAACCCCTAGAGTCAACACTCTGCCAGGTGAACTTGTGGGAGACTAAGAGATTCTAAGGAATAATTCCCTTGCCTTATTGTGTGCCCCTTAGAATCATCATGAGTGACTGTCGCAGTCTGCCCTCGTGGCATCGTGGGTCCTCTCGAACTAGGTAATCGTTAACCTATAGTTTGAGCCACGGTGGGAGTGCTAGTAGGTTGTGACAAGACTGTTATCCACACCTCTCCCTCAAACTCTCTGGTAGTTGTGTGTGACCCCTTTACTCCATATGTGAGTCTAGTCGGCAAGCTATCATCAGCCTACATCATCAACAAATCATGTCATAACATATCCACATCATATCATATAATCAAATGTACTAATATCATAGTAAATCAATCAAACCCCAATAGCACACTCCCTGACTCGATCCGAAGTCCAAGGGGTTCCATCGATGACTCTGCATCCTCGAGGTCCAAAACCCTACACACTCAGTAAAAATGAGTCAATAGCACATGTTTATGTCAATGCAGTAAAACATCATGTCATCTACCATAACACATCATAATCAAAGTCAAATGTTTTAATATCATAATAATTTGGATCACTTGTGAGCAAGTTTCCTCAAAGAATAAGTTCGCTCAGTGCGCCAAAGTGGGATGTTACACCTGGGATTTAAGATTCAGAGGAAAGAGGGAAAGAAGAGGTTGGCTACCATTAAACAAGAAGTCTCAAATATCAGTCTAGAACCAAAGAACCAAAGGCTTCGTTAAATATTTACAATCAGGAGCTTAGCTCTACCATCGATACCTACAAAAATCTCAAAATTGAACATATATACTTTAGAGAAATTTTCCCCCCTGACAGCGGGAGGGTCACTGAGTTGTTTCATTTAAGGCTTTACATGTGCATGATCTTCTTACAGACTGAGCACATCTTGCCTGACACTTCTTCAGACGACATGGCTTTCACAGGGAAACTGTCCATCGGGGTACCACAAGTTGACTGCTTCTGACCTTCCCCATGCCTTCCATTTATGGGTTGAACTGAGGTTTCAACCACCCACTTAAAATTCATTAACTACTTCCACCATGGAGGGTGGTCGGGACTGAATGTATAGGGGATGACCATGCACCAGCTTTCCAAGGCTTGGAGGCTAGCCTCCTTTTCTTTTGGCTTTTCCCTCAATATAACCTGGGGCTATGACCTTGTAGCCATATTTAAATATGTTTCAGCATTTTCCTTTTAGGGATCCTCATATGTTGTGTCCAGGATCCTCGATACCCAGTGTTGCAAAATCACCCTATTCAAACCAACGGCTCAATCTTCCATTAGAATCAACGGCCATGATCACTCCCCTAACCGACTCTTAGCCATCTATGGAGTGGACAGTCACTTAAATTTCCTTTTGGCCCTACTTTCCATATGAAAGTAGGTCATGAACTTGCCCTAAAACCAAATGCGGCTCGTAGATTTCGGGTATCGACGACGGGGAGGAGTGAACTCCTCACCCTCGAGAATCTCGATTGTCGAAATCACGATGGGGGCTGCATTGTGTTGGTGCCTCCCTTACTCCTCATCCATATGATCATCGGCTAGGACCATGGGCCCATCCCCGATGTTTTTCATTTCACATTTCGTGACTTCGGGCTATGGGTGTATGCGTTTGACGAGAAACCCAAAACGACCACTACTACATATTGAAAAATTTGCGACGACCACTTGCGATGAAAGTACTCTTTCGTCGCAACAAGTAAGAGAAAAAGATATTTCTTTCTAAATCCACCCCATAATCATCGCTATCTCGATGCCAACAGTTTGACTAAATTAGCATGGTCAAAGTCCGTCACAAGAGCGATGACTATTGCTTTCCCATCGCTCTTGTGACGAACTTTGACCATACTAATTTACCTTAAAATTGACTGTTGAAAATGACCTAAACTTCTTGCGACGACTGTAGTTTGTTTGTCACTCTTGCGATGAACTTTCACCATAATAATTGAACTTGAAATTGACCATTGAAAATGACCTAAAATAAATAGGTGGAAAAGAAAAAAATTTAGGTCACTATCGTCGTAATTGTGACGATAGTGACGTAAAATTGGCCTATAAATATTTGACAACTTAAAGATGTTGCGAAAATCTTGCTATAACAATGACGGTTCCGAAAGGGTATTTTTGTGTGGAAAAATGTCGCAGAATGTTGTTAGAGGTGGGGAAAAAAGTAAATCAGGTGAAAAGGGTGATGATAGATGTTATTGCCCTTGTAAAAAATGTTGTCTCAGATGTCCCGTAAGAATTTTAATAGAAACAGTTACAAAACATTGTAGGAAATATGGTCACATTGATGGCGAATCGAATGAATATCGTCCCATGGTAATTAGCTATATATTCATTGTATTTTTTTATTTTTTCAATTTTATATAAAATTATATATATGTATATATATTGTTTGAATTTTTGTTATAGTATACACTAATTTTGCATGATTGTTTGTAATTATAAAGTTATAGTTTCCCTCTAAATTTCCGCAAAATATTGCACCAAGTATTAGTAGAAATGATGTTGTACAAGTTGAGGAACATCATCATGACCAACCAAATGAGGATCTCATGGAAGAAAATGATGGGACAAATCAAGTTAATGATCCCATGGAAGAAGATGATGGGACAAATCAAATGGTCCAAGATTTGTTTTCGCCGCCAGATGAGGATGGGGAAAATGTTGGTATTTATGATGAACCTCTATTAGAAAAGGAAAATAAAGGACTTTATGAAGGATCAAGAGCAAATATTCTCTCCTCTACATTGTTGTTGGTGAACTTAAAGGTTATGAATAATTTGTCGAACACTTGTATGACACAGATACTAAGGTATGTAATATGTTTCATCTCATACTATACATAAATGTTGATTTTTTTATAGTTGTTTTTAGTGTTAATTAATGTGTAAAATAAGAATGCAACTTTTACGATTAATATTCTTACATTAACTAGTTGTTGTTATGTTGTAGATTGTTAGGTGATTTTTTGTTACCATCATCAAATATTTTACCTCGCACATATCAAGGTTTGCATGCCATTATGAAAGACATTGGAATGGATTATCAAACTATAGATGCATGTCCTAATGACCATATTATATATTATGGACAACATGCTTCGAAAACCGAATGTCTACAATGTCTTATCAGTAGATATCGAACCGATCAAGTAACAAAAAGGGTGCCTCAAAAGGTTCTTTGTCATATTCCCATAATTCCATGTTTGCAATGATTGTTCAGGTGCGAAAGCATAGCACAATTTATGGATTACCATGCACGTAACAGAAGTGGAGATGGTGTTCTCTGAATCCCTGTCAATGGTTCTGCATTTAGGAAAATTGAGGAAAAATGGGCATATTTCAAAGATGAACCGCATAATGTTAGGCTTTCATTGGCAGCTGACGATGTTAATCCATTTGGAGAGCTTAGGTCTATTTACTCAGTGTGGCCTATTTTTTTTATCAATAATAACACTCCTCATTGGATGTCAATAAAGAGGAATCACATAATGTTGATAATGATTGTTCCAGGTATTTGTTTACATTAATTTTTTGAATTTAACATTTTCGTTTGTTTAAATTTTTGCATAATATATTTTGTTTATTTATTTAATTATATATATTACATTATATCATTTCTTTAGTAATTATGTGTAATTTCAAACAAATATTAGGTAAGTACCAAGTTAAAGATATGAATGTATATATCGAGCCTCTTATCGATGAGCTACTAAAGTTATGGGCTGGCATCACAATGTATGACATCTGTAAACCAATAGAGGAGAAGAAATTTAAATTCTATAGAATACATTTATGGACAATTCATGATGCCCCTGGACTAACACATTTTTGTGATATGTATAAGAATTCTAATATTGCTCTTTAATACAATATAATATTTTAATGTTATCATGGTGCATGTTTACTTTTTAAATAATCTCATCGTATAATTGACATTAATCCATTTGTTGCAGGTCTTAAAACAAAGGGTAAATTTGTATGTCCAGTTTGTGGCCCTAAGATGAAGTATCGTCATTCAAAAAGTTTAGGAAATATGGTGTTTGATGAGTATAGGCACCTTCTTCCTAAGAACCATAGGTATCGTACTATTGACAACCATCTTTTCAATGGGAAAGAAGAGACTAGTTTAAAACCACGAAGAATGGCACCTCACCTATGGAGGTTGGAATATAATATAAATCGTCAAGGTACTCAATTTCATAATGTATCATAGCTCATGTAATGTTTTGAATGTTTATTTTAATCATTGAATTAATTCTACCGTATTTGATAATTATTTTTGTGATTTCTTTTATGCTTCATGAAGGCCGCAATCATCATGAAGGTATTAATAATGGGCTTCCACAAAGAATGAAATCTTATCCTGCTCAATTCATGAGGTTGCCCTACTATGAGGAGCTAAAAATAGATCATTTGTTTGATACAATGCATATCAGGAAGAATGTGACTGAAACGTTATGGCAAATCATAGATGGTAGGAGGGACAAAGAAAAAATTGTCAAAATTTATACTGACATTCAGGAAGCCAATCATGCAATGTGAAGTGTGATCTGATATTCAAATAAATCATATAGAGTACTAGACCGAAATAACCTTCCATGGTTATTAACAGAGAAACAAAGCAATGATGTAAAAGAGGTCATTCAAAGAATTAAATTTCCCATGGGTTTTTCTTCAAACATAAAAAATATCTTAACGAAGAAAGGGGAATTTGGTGGGGTAAAAACACATGATTGGCATACCTTCATTAAGGTAATAATTTTGGTATACATATTTATATATATTGGCCTTATAGATATTTTATTTTTTTTATTTTTGCTTGTCTACTTTGGTCAGAAAAATAACGATTCATTTTGTTGTTACAGTATGTTCTACCGCTATCTCTCCCAAACGAATTTGACAGCAATGTCAAACAAGTTATATATGATCTTGGAAAATACATGAGGTAAGACGTAGTTGTGATTTATATGCAAAATGTTATTTCAAATTATTGTTGTACTTAATGACACGTGTTTTACTTGTAATGTAATGTAATATACTATATTATGTTATGTTGAAACATGTTATTTTCTTGTGTCGCGATCTCATGTAGATGGTTTTCATTGAAAGAAATCCATGAAGATGATATAAAGTATTGGAAGAGAGAAATTCCTCATCTAATGTGTGAAATGAAAAGTATATACCTCCTACATTTTTCAATGCACAAGAACACTACCTCATACACCAAGTTGAGGAGATTGAAATTTGTGGACATGTTCACACAAGGTCAATGTGGATGGTGGAGAGGCACTTGAAATCATTGAAGGCGTTGGTTAGACAAAGAGCATGTCTTGAGGGTTCTATGGTGGAGGGATATATGGTATATCAATCCATGGTGTATATTAGTCAGTATCTTCCTAGATTATCAGTGCCAAATATGAAAGCAGTGGATCGCATTTGGGAAGTGAACTCCATAAAAAAACTTGAAGATCAGGAGCATCTGTTGGGGAAAGGTAGAATGAAAAAAATGAGAGGTAATATATTAATATTTGTGAAAATTTATATTATTAATACATATAAAGTTTCATTTATGTTTATATATAATCGTACTCATTAATATATTAATATAATTTATTTCATAAATTATAAATATTTATAATTACCTGCATATTGTATGTTATAACTAATATTTAATATTGGTGAATTATGTTTTTTTTATTCAGTTGCTCTAGAGTGGGATGCACTGCATTTATACATTGCAAACAATCTTAACTAGATGAATGTATGGATTGAAAGATGTAAACAACATAATGGAGGTAGGTTATCATGGCAACGAATTTCTGAATTGGTTAGAGAAGCTCATCGTAACGGAGATGCCAATGTTACGTAGAGGGAAATTGATCTAGCATATGGTTTGAAAGATGGAAAGGTAAGCATTTTCACCCATTTTATTTAGTTATTTTATATTATACTAATGTGACTACATGTGTACTGTATTTTTTAGATACTTTCAAAGTTATATAAATATATGTTAATTTATTAATTGACAATGCATCTTTTACATATCTGACATATTGCAG
>ML781956.1:249060-272002 GCA_009831015.1 Picea engelmannii | reverse complement strand
TCCTAAAAGATTTGTGGCTAAATATTTTGCATGTGATGAAACCAAGTAATCGAGTTACTTATATTTATGCTCTCATACAATATGATTATTCATCCATCCATATTTAGTTCTTTTCAGTGTCATTCTTTGATAGCTTCCTTAAATATTTGATAATATCTTGTTGCATAATTGTTCCTTGATGCCTTATTCCATTAATATCCTTGACTTTACCATCTTCTTACTTGGTAACATTGATGTGGCACCAAATTTCATGGAGTAAAAGAGTAAAATCTCTCTTTAACTCTTCTATCAAAAATAATTTTCATCTTATTTTGACATTCTTGGAATCTCTCATTCACTTGTTCTTTGGTCTATTGCACCTTAATTATCTGATAAAATCTTCTAATAAGATCATTAAGATCTTCATTTGCATCCTGTATTAATATTAATATTAAAATGGTAATATTAAATCAAATAATTTTTTTTATTTTTTTTATTTTTTAAATAAATATTGTTTGTCGCACTTGCGACGACAACTTAAATAGTTGTGACGGTTTTGTTATATAAACAATGGAAGTTTTTGTCTCACTTGCGATGACAACTTAAATAGCTGCGACAGTTTTGTTATACAAACAACGGAACTTGTCGTCGCACTTGCGATGACAACTTAAATAGCTGCAACAATTTTGTTATGTAAACAACGAAAAGTTGTCATCGCATTTGCAATGACAGCTTAAATAGCTGTGACAGTTTTGCTCTGTAAACAATGAAAATTTATCATCGCACTTGTGATGAAAACTTAAATAGTTGCGACAGTTTTTCTATGTAAACAACGAAAATTTATCATCGTACTTGCGACGACAACTTAAATAGCAGCGACAATTTTGCTATATAAACAACGAAAAGTTGTCATCGCAAGTGCTATGACTGCTTGAATTGCTACGATGCTCTTGATATATAAACAATGAAATTTGTCGTCGCAAGGATCATCGCAATTGAGACGAAATGTTGGTTTCACATTTTTGCCTTCATTGTTGTATTGGCGACGATATTTTCTTTTTGTCGCAATTGTGATAAGTTCCCTAGGGGCGTCGCTCTTGCGACATTTATTCAAGTTTGTTGCAATTTCCATGTGACATAAAACAATGTTTCATAGAGTCCATATTCGTCGCAAATTCCACGACATAATGTCGCAATAGCATCGAAATAGTCGTCGCAATAGCGTCGAAATTTTCTAGTGGTCGATTCCTGAAAAGATCGATATGCCACCACCTATCGTTACGAGATCGGACAGTTCCCTGTTATCCCAGGCTTGGGGATTTAGGCACTTTGGGCTTCACGATTTCTGAAGACTCTGCTCCATTTCTCTCTCGGCTCGTGAAATCACGACTCTGCATAACGTTATCCCCCGTGCAACTCTCTGATCAATGATCACCCAATGGTCGTTGATCTGCTCAATCGTTAGATCCTTACCATTGAAAATTGATCTTTGCCCGCTCGCTTGATTTGTGTCGCCACTCAATCTTTCCTAGTGCTTCAGAAAAGTTAAAATGGAGGTTTGGCCGACTAGACCTAGGCTCGGGAAGGCGAAGGTTCAGTGATGGGAAAAAGGGAGAAGCCATCAGCCTTAAGGAAAATGCAGAAGCTTTGGACTGACTTCTTTCGGGCACATTTTGTTAGGGAAAAGAAGTCGACACAAGGAAAATAGGCAAAGATAAAATAGGTCGAGAAGGGAAAAAATGTGATCGGATCTGTAAAAAGAGGGGGGGGGAGACAAACAACCACAAATTTAGACAAAAAGCACCCTCCAGGAGAACAGGACAAGTTTAATCGCTAACACACTCCAAATCTATTTGAATACTCAACCAAATTGAGAACAAATTTATTTCATTTCATTAAAATTTTATAAATCTATCCAAATTTTGTGAAATAGTTGCTAGAACCTAAAATATCTTTGTATAGTCTTCAACAAACATCTCCTATAATAAGTGAATTTATTGAATATTGTAAAGGTAATTATAGTTTCTATTAGTTAAATGTAAGTTATTGAATTTACAAACTCATCAAAATCTACATTAATGAGTTAAGTGATCCTTCTATCTTTCGATGTATGAGTTTCTCCTTCCCACTATTGAAAAACAATATTCAACTTATCATACTAAGATATATTAAATTGAAGGATATAGGAGATTTTAAGTTTGACATTTCATCTTTTGATCATGTCTTCATTATCCCAAAGCCATCCATAATCCAAAAGTATGCATTGATTTCAACTCATGGATTATTCTATTTATGTTCATGTTCATGATGTTCATGTTGGTTTCTACCTTTATAAAACTGTGTAAATCTATGTTTCCTAGAAATATCATTGTAGCGGTACTTTTATGTGGAATTAGTTCTTAGAAGAATAGAGATACATTGTTATTTCTATTTACTGTTTCTGAGAGTTGTCTTTTGAGAATAGATTTATTTCCATTTAGATTAGATTTATTTCTTATAACAAAAATAGTGGAAATCAAAACACTTTGAAATTCATACATTCATCAACATAAAATGTAGAAACAATGATATTCATACAAAATGTTTCATGATAAATTGTACATTTTTTACAAAATGGCACATCGTGCCCAATATACAAAATGACAACAAGTGCCTTAATATAAAAAAAACTGCCATATGGTGGCCTAGATACAAAATTACAGTCATGGGTCACTCATTGACCACTACCACACTCGCCAACCTCAGGAGCATCCTGGAAATCGATATTTTTTCTCTTGCTTGAAGAAGCATCTTGAGTGGTTTTGTGCCTAGGCGTGGTTCATCGCTCCAAAGATTGGACAAAGAAAACAAAATGTTATAATTTTTTCTCCACAATGGATTAAAATACTTACAAAATGATACTTTGTAAATCAACATAAGACAACTCAACACAGATGCTACTGACAATCACGAGGGTCTTTCCCTCGTCCGATACCCTAATCTCTCACCGATGCCACATTACGTCGGTTTCAAGGATCAACTCATGAAATTTAAACAAATATGCATAAAATCAATTCCATTCATGATAGATAAAAATTTATCATCAACATATTATCTCACTGTGAATATCTTGAGCAACGATGGAGAGTTGTTGGTGAGAGGAACACTCGATTGTACAACCTTGTCCAAAGAAACATCTATTGTGGCATCCTTGATGGATGGCGCAGATGGAAATGGTGGTGGGGGTGGGTGGCATATAGGTGCATCCACTGTGGGTGGATGCGATGGAAGAGTTGGTGATGATGGGTGGCATCCGGGTGCAACCACTAAGGATGCATGGAATGTGAAAGATGGTAGGGGTGAGTGGCAATGAAACCCCACGGGATGTACAAGTGATGGAATAACCCTTGGCCTGGAAATAGGTAACCCAAAATTCATGGAAGGGCGCCCAAGGACTGGACTAGTACTATAACTAGAGAAATGATCAAAAACCTGGATACATATTAATAATATTGTTATTAGTACCAAATAGTAAAATTCAACAACATAAATACAAGAAATTTGAGATTTAAATGAGATTTAACTCAACACATGATACGTATAAAGTAGGTGACTTGTTCATCCCAAGTGGACATTGCTCAGTACCGTCTGGTACCACAACCTATAGAAACACAAGAAAATTATAAATTTGAGGATGACAAAAAATAAAGAAATCATTATAGTGAATTTATCAAATTTGACACATATGTGTGTATGTAGTACACTGAATGAGGAGGTTGCCTCTACTGTTGCATTAGTAGTGGAGATAGACACTAATGCATCTATCAACATAGAGGGTATTTTATAGGGGCGTAGAAAATGCAAAATATCATACAATAAAAATGGAAATAAATACATATAATATTATATAAATATATAACGATGAAGAACATAGAGATGGTTATGATACTAACCTCCTACATGAAGCTCTGAAGTCCACTAGATGCCATAGGCCCATAGCATGTCTACCTACAACTCGATCATATGTGAGGCTCACATGAATGACTTCTTTGTCCATGTGCCCTATCCTTGCTACACTCTTCTCTAGGGGTTGAAGGTCTGACCCCTCTACCAATGTCACATGTAGGAACCTCCTACTGAGATAGTGCAAAACAACTACCATGTTGCAATAGAATCTGAGTCAAGGCTGATAAAGCTACTTGTGCATGATGCAATCCCTTTGCAATGGGAGGATGTTGGGAAGGGGGGTTATGATTTCTCCTAGTGGGAGGAGGGCCTATCATGGGATCACACTTAAAATTCTCTCGCTCCTGTGTGGACCCTCTACCCACCCCTTGGAAATCACCAATGTCAAAGTAGTTCACGTGGTGACCCAAAATAAATTCCTCCCATAATTTCCCTAAGAAATATAAGGGCACCTCCCTGTTATTGCAAGGAATTTTATCAAATCCCATGAACCACCTATCCATCCAGTTAGCATTAAATTGCAGATCGATGCACCAGTCCATACAAATGTGTTTCTTGGTGACACGTGGTTGTTCTCTAGTTCGAGGATCAATAAAAGGAGACACCATATCTTGTTTTGAAATATACAAGTCTCTAACTTGGTTTTTGTTGAGTTCAATCCTGTAAAACTCGAACATCCTAGCCCTGTATTCAGAAATAGAAGTTAATTTTCCTTGAGCACTTACAATGGACGTTACAATGGCATCCAACAAAGTGGCCAAGGACTCTCGTCTATGTTCTCTTGTGCCCCTTAATTAATGGACAAGTGATCTCAAAGTGTTCAACCCCTCATCAATCTGTGCGTTTATGTTTGGTGGTTGTGGTTGGTTGGGATTTTCTGTGTCTCAATGTGCTTGTGCACGGTTTTCATTGTCTTTGGATTCCATCTTAATAATATTTTCTACAATTTAATAAGGCATGACATATAAATTAGGTCAGTTTATTTAATTAAAATAGAATGTTATAACAAACATGCAAATATATATTTTAAGAAATTAAAAAAACAATAAAATAATGAAGTGCACATGCATGCTTTATTTTATATTCATAATAGATTTATATTTTCTATTGTGAACACTATGAGAATTTGACAGATGAATAATATATGAGAAGAAAAAATGTGGATACCATCAAGAATGATGATGAAACGATACAATTATTTCCATTGAACAATGAAGACTGTAGCAAGGAAAATTTTAGGGGCTAAATTTCACCCATGGGCTAATTTTCCATGCTTTTTCCCCAAAAAAGATTCGCCAATTTCGATTATTTCTAAAAATTATTCACCCAAATTCTATAGAATAAAATTATTTTACCTTAAAATAGCCCAAATTTTATTGAAACTATAAAAAATCCTTCGAAATTTTAATATTTTTACAAAAATATCACCAAACATTTTACAGTTTGAATATTAAGGACTATTAAGATTCGCCAAGGTTTCTACATTTTGAGATAAATTTCCATCCTTAAAATTATCCCTGGACCCTAGAGAAGTGTTTCTAGTGTTTTCAAAGTTCCTAAGCATGGTTAAAGAAATGAAGGAATGTTATGATTTGTGTCACCACTCAATCTTTCCTGGTGCTTCAGAAAAGCGAAAATGGAGGTTTGGCCGACTAGACCTAGACTCGGGAAGGTGAAGGTTCAGTGATGGGAAAAAGGGAGAAGCCATCGGCCTTAAGGAAAACGGAGAAGCTTTGGACTAACTTTTTTTGGGGACATTTTATCAGGGAAAAATAGTCGACACAAGGAAAATAGATAAAGATAAAATACGCTGAGAATGGAAAAACTGTGATCGGATCTGTAAAAAGAGGGGGGGGAAGACAAACAACCACAGATTTAGACAAAAAGCACCCTCCAGGAAAATAGGACAAGTTTAATCGCTAACATTAGGCTCCATGGGGGATAGAGTCCTCCCTGTGAGGCTCTAAGATCTCTTTTGAAGCTTCAGTGCCTTAGTGTTGGGTTGTGGAGTCTTTCATTCAAACAGAATAAAATAACAAAAATAGAGATGGTATTTACAAAGATGGGACGTTGGTTGCGGCTTTCAAATAATAAAAATTTTGAGGAAGTGCCCATTCACAGGGCCCAAAAAAACCTCGTGACCATATGGACTATGTAACCTGTAAGTGTTATTTGGAAACACTTCAAAAATCTTGAAGGGACTACTCCAAAGGGCATCAAATTTTCCAGCTTGCCTTTGTTCCATTTCGGAGAAACCCATTTGAGCACCAAATCACCCAGCTGGAAACTCTCTTTTCTCACCTTTCTTTCAAAGGCTTGCTTGATTTTTTGTTGATGATCATGTGCTTTGTCTATCATCTTCTCTCTAGTCTACTGCACTTCTATCAGCTGATGTATCCTCCTGATCATATCGTCGGGTTCTTCTTGGTAGTCTTGGAAGAACTTGGCCACAGGAAGGGATAACTGAGAAGGGAAAATTGCTTCGGTCCCATATACGAGCTAGAAAGGGGAGATGCCTAGGGACCTCTTTGTTATCACTCTATCAGCCCACAGAGTGAATTTTAGCTTCGAATCCCATGATTTTTGTTGTCTTCTAATAGTATTTTGATGATTTTGATGAGGCCTTTGTTAGAAGACTCTTCCAATCCGTTGCCTTGCAGATAGTAGGGTATAGAGTGGATCAGGGAAATTCTGAACTGCTCACAGAATCAGATCAGGGGTTCAAGTTTGAAAGATGCAGTGTTTTCAGTGACAATTAGGCTCGGGCAACCAAACCTTGCTATGATATCCTCCAGGAAACTGATGATTACCTTGTGGGATGCGCTCCTAGTGGGGATATCTTCTATCCACTTGGTAAAATAATCTATGGCCCTCAGGATCCATCTATGTTGATTGTTGGATGTAGGATGAATCTCCCCAATGAATTCTAGGCCCCACTACTGGAAGGGTCCTGAAGTAATCATAGGTTTCAATGGCAGGGGTTTTAGCTGTTTCTTTGCTGAGAATTTCTGACATTTAGCAGAGGCTCTGACTTTTTTGCAGACATAAGTGAACAGAGTGGGCCAGAAATAACCAGCCCTAAGAATATTATGAGCCATTTTTTTCCATAAGTGATGCCCCCACATGAGCCATCATGAAAGTCTGACATAATCCTATGTGCTTCATGTGGATCTAAACATCTCATCAATACCCCCAGGGGGTCTTTCCAATATAGAACCTGCTAAATAAGGCAATTTTTAATTGCTTTGAGTTTAAGAGCTCTTTCATTTTTCCTCTACATGCCATCAGGGGGTCATAACTCTTGCAAATAATATATGACATCCTCGTACCAAGATCATTTTGCTAACGGGGGGTTCTTCTGAGCATCTGTATCATAAGGTCCAGCCTACGGATTTTCTAAGTCTTCACCGATGAAGCTTACCCCCAAGGTTTCGCGAATAGGTTTGGTTAGCAATCTAGATAAACCTTGACCTTTGATTAATTTGGTGGGCTTTAACTCTAGGTCAAATTCAAGGATTTTGGCGATCCATCAGCTCCTCCTTCCATCTATGTCCGGCTGAATGAGAATTTCCTTCACTGAAGCTGAAGGAACATACACAATGATTTTTGAATAAAGGACATAGACTCTGAAAGCCTTGAGATCTTTAACCAAAGTGTAGGCCTTCTTCTCCATGATGTCATATTTGATTTCAGCATCCCTCAGTGCCCAACTAAAAAAGGAGATAGGCTGCTCTAGTCCTTCGACATTCTTCTGTAGTAAAATGGTTGCCACTGTGTCCAAAGAGGCAAATGAAAAGATCATAAAATCCTTGGAATAATTTGGACTGATGAGAATAGGTGTCTCAGTCAATTCCCTCTTGATCTGGTTGAAGGATTATCTGGATCGAGCAGTCCATTTTACTTTGTTCCCCATCCTAAGCATTGTTGTGATATGCTTTACCAATTCAGCAAAACTACAAACAAGCCTCCTCAAGAAATTAATTTTACCTAGAAAGGACTGGACTTCTTTCTTGGATCTAGGAAGTGATAAGGCTTCGATTACTTCCACGTGGTTGGGATCGATTATGACCCCTTCAGCTGACACTATATGGCCCAACAACTTCCCCTCCTTCATGGCAAACAAAGATTTCTTAGGATTCAGGGAAAGGTCAAACTTTCTGCATTTCAGTAAAACTCTTTTCAAATGCTCACAATTCTCTTTATTAGATATGGAGAAAAATGTAATGTCATCCAGATAGATGACCAAAAACTTGTCATTTTCTCCAATGAACGCAATATCCATGGCTCGCTGAAAGGTTGCACCTACGTTCATCAGTCCAAAGGGAATTTTGGAATACATGAATGTACCCCAAGGAGTGGTGAAGGTTGTTTTTTCTCGGTCCTCAGGCAGGACTGATATCTTATTGTAGCCCGAAAATCCATCAATCATGGATATCCTTGATGTTCCATTTACCCTTTTCAATATGTGTTCCATTTTCGGCAAGGGGTAATTGTCCTTCTTTGAGCTTCTGTTCAGATTCCTGAAGTCAACACAAAGTCTGATTTCCCTACTCTTCTTTCTCACCGGGACCAAATCGGCCACCCACTCTGAGTATCTCAAAGGAACAATGATTTGAGCATCTAGCAGCTTCTTTACTTCTTTCTCCATGATAGGCAGCAGCATAGGATTAATTTGTCTTAACTTCTGCCTGAATGGCTTAGCCTCTTCTTTCAAGGGGATCTTATGCTCAATGACGCCTGTGTCGTATGTTCTAAGATCTTTGTATGTCCAGGTGCACACATCAGCAAACTGATTCAAAAGCTCAACGTACTCGGTCCTCTGCTCCTTTGTCAAACTACTTGACAATTTGACAAATTTTGGCTCCTTCTCCATGCCAATGTTGCATTCAGATATGTCAACATCATCAATCATCTTCTTAGCTTTCATTTCCACATCATTATTGTCAAAGATCCTCTCTAATGGGACTAACCCCTTTGGGATGTGATTACTAGGTAATTGTACAATGTGATGATTAGCAATTTTCTTTAAAAGCACATCAGTATGGGAGCCACTTTCAGGTTCATGTTCCTGGTCTATTTGTAATGCAGAAAATTCATAAATTGTCTCCAGGAATCTTCTTATCTCAAGATCATCCTTGAATACCTTCCAATGCTTGACATTGTCTGGTATAGAGGGTTTGTATTTTTATTCTATATCATATTTGAGTTTTGGTGGCAGGGGAACTTTGAAGTTACCTGCCAAAACAGCCAAAGAATCGGCCAAAGTATTTTCCTCTCTAAGCACGAATGAAATATTGAAAGCTAGAAAAAAGATGTCTATTAAATCCCACACTTCATTCCTATAAGATCTCAACCTAGGATGCTTGTCTTGATAAATATTTATGACTTGCCTTACGACCAACTCGGCATTTCCAAAGACAGCGGTTTATTTGATTCCCATGTCCTTTGCAGCCCTCAAGCCCAAAACAAGAGCTTCATACTCTTCCACGTTATTGGTTGTTCTGAACTCTAATTTGTATGACAGAGATATAGTTTCCTGAGCAGGGGAAACAAAAATTACCCCAGCACTAGCACCTTCTCTAGAAGAAGCTCCATCAAAGAACATCTTCCACACAGTAGTAGTTTGGGGAGGTACTTCCTGAAATGAAATGGGCTACTTCCAGATTTGTAGAGGAGCCTTAGGGGTGTTGGTGAGCTGCAACAAGCTTGATTCCAAATCAGTGTCAAGGAAAAAAATGGGGTGATTGGTGGGATCTGCTTCATCGCTGAAAATATTGGCCATTTGAGCTTCTTTGTATAATCTCATGTGTTCCCCTCCAAATACTGGAATGGTAGCATACGTGAGGTCCATCGTCAATGTTCCTCTAAGTTTTTTAATCCAAGACCTTAACAACAGCATGTCGAACTTGGGAGGGACATCAGCCACCATGATATCCATGACCACACTCTTCATGGGCAGCTGGAACAAGGTCATGACCAGATCTTTGATCAAGCCAAGACACTGCACCCTCCTTGAATCAAAAGAGTACAAGTCATGATAGGCTTTTGTGACTTCTGGTCCGAGTTCTTCCATGACAATATTAGGCATGAGGTTATGTGAGGCCCTAAAATCCATCAAATAGTTGTGCAACACCTTGTCATGTATGTTCAGAGACGTGTAGAAGGGAGGGGATGAATCATCTCTGTCTTCTACCATAGGACCTAGGATGACTACTAGCTTTTCATATTGGAGGTTCACAAAGTCTGTGGAATGGCGGGATGGCTCGAGCTGTAAAATCTTAGAGAGGGACCTTTTGAAGTCTTCGTGCTTGACCAGCTCTGAAATGGGCACAGGAATTATAATTTTTTGAATTTCATGCTCAAAGTTAAAGGAGGAAGGAGGCCTAGGAATTTTCCTCGTCTCTAGGATAAGTTCTTTGGCTATCGACGAGAGATTATGAGATTTCTTTTCTTTGGCATTTTTTTCTACAGGCTTAGCAGGCTTTTCTGCTATGAGAGGTTGATCAGAGATGTCAGATGTTCCAACTTTCTTCTTGGATCTGAGGTTGTATTTATTTTGGTTGTTGTTGGCCTTGTCTCCCTTGCTCAACTCATTAAGTTGGTTGTCCATGAGATATTTCTCGTATGCTGACTGAGTCAAATGAGGAAAAGTAGAGGTGTCTCCAAAGCAATGTATTTCAGGATCAAGCACATCTATTAACTCCCCTTCCTCATTAGAAAGCAATTTTTTCTAAAGAGGAGTCTGGATCCTTTGATCATATCTATCTCTGTTCCTGGGTTCTCTTGGCATAACCTGAGGAATATTATTATTTGGCCTTGTGAAGTTGCCTCTGTTGTCAATATTTTGAGGATTTTTGTATGTATGCTTCCCTTTGAATTTCATCTTCTCCATTTCTGCAGACAGGGATTTTACCATTTTGGTCAACTCGTCTACTTGAGGGTGAGTTGCAGAGGAACCGGAGGTTGAGGCCTCAGACCTTCCTTTTCTTCTGTCTACATCGAATTTATTTTTGAGACTATCAACCGCCACCACATTTGATTCTACTTCCATGGCCACATCTTGCATTAGAGCTAGGGAAGCAACTCTTCTCTCTCTCAACAGAAGGCAGAAATCAGGGTCAAAAGCATTAGCATAAGAGATCGTAGCAGAGGCTTCTATGGGCTTAATCTCCGTAGGGATTTTGTTATACATTTTATTGAATCTTTTGGAGAAGTCGGAGACAGAATCCCCTTCCTTTTTCTTCAAGGACCCATACTCTTTCATGTAATACATGAAATCTTTTTTATCCCCCCACTGTCTCAAAAAGGCATTGTCTAGGGCCTCAAACCTGACAATAGATCCAGGGGTCAGTCCTCTAAACCATTTTCTAACCTCACCATCGAGGCTCTGGACAAAGACTCTCATCCAGAAATCTTCATTTTCGATGTTCAGGTTGTCTGCATAACTATAGAAAGCAGCAAGGTGCTCTTCAACAGTTATGTCCTCCTCCCCAGTCAATTTAGGCATATATTTCAAGTAATATCCAGCAGGGAGAGGGTTCATGGGCTGAGGTAGGACCAGAGGGGCATATCTCACAGCCACTATGACATCCTTTCTATTCACAGGGGGATTATCACCTACCATAGGGATATGAGGTGGATGAGAATTAGGAGGAGAAGGCATTCACACAGGGGAAACTGGAACTGAGCTTGCAGGAGGGAAAGGGAACAATAAAGGATTTGCAGAAAAGGCTACTGGGATTAAGGGAATAGATATTGGTATGGGTACAATAGTAGCAACAGTAATAGGAGGAGGGGTTGTAAAGCCAGGGATGAGCAAGTATTCATAAATCTTATGCCTAAACCATGGTACAACTTCAGGGGAGAGTGGAGTGACAAGGCTTTCTCCCTCCAATCTAAGACTAGGAGGGGAAAACTCAACAGGAACACTCCCAAACTTTAAACTTCGGGAAACTCCAACAGAGGGTATATCAGGAAAATGAGAAGCAACTATTGGAGTTTTAACAGGGGAACGGTGAAAATCATCAGAAATACCTGGCTCAGCAGTAGAAGTACCTTCCCAAAAATCCTTTCCCTTTTTGATAATTTTTTACGGATTAGCTTCAGGCATAGCTAAAGGCAGTTGTGGATGAGACCACATGTGTCTACCTCTGAAAGCCACAACTAAAACAGGAGATTCATCTCAGTGGAATCGTCACAATGGAGTCACCAAGTGAACAGTAGCAATGTTGGATGTACTGAGTTCTAATGCACCTTCAGAACCAGTCATCTTTGTCGTTCAATCCTGGGGAAAGTCTTCAACTTCGTCCCTAGCAATGGTGCCAAAAATGTTAGCACCAAAAGTTGGCCTCCGATTGCAATGAGGACAAGCCCGATACCCATCAGTTTAAATGTCACAATTTGTTTATAAAAGGTGATTGAATGGAAGTAAACTCATAACGATATCGTTTTAACTCAGAAAACTAGGCTGGAACAACAAAGACAGGTGAGGTATTTATCTAATTTAAGCCAGTAATTTTGCATAGTGGTGAGTAAGTGGAGGGAAAGAAAAAGGAAATAAAGTTTTCACTAGACCTCTGGTCTTCCAGCAGCCTTTAAAAGGGGAACAATGTCAGATATGAGATCCTCTCAGATCTGAGAAACTTCAAGAAACTTAAAATGTTGTGAAATTAATATAATCAAACATACATTATATAGTCATTACAACACCCAACTGGATCATCCATGCCTGGGCTTTAAGATTCAGAGGAAAGATGACACAACCATATCTTTCACTGGAGCACGATCGCCTCTTCCAGGACCTTCTCTTCCCTTCGGCCCGAAGAACTCAACGGTTCTTCTACTTCCCTATTGGGAAGTCTGCACCCCATAGGTTCTACCTTGTGCAATCCTCACTTCTTCCTTCGGAGGATCAGAACTTTGTGGCTTCGCGAGTCCAATAGTCGAGCGCTAAACCCTCAGATACCCGAGATCCGATGCCTGATCTTCTTCCGCTTCCTTGGGACTTCACCTTTATCACAGCCTCGCACTATCATGACTTCGCCGCTCGTGACTCCCAGCACTCGGTCCTCCAACCTCCGAGTTCTGATGTTCCGAGACACCAATACTCTCCTGTCGCGATTTCGCTATCTCGCACCTCGCGACTTGAACCTTCCAAATCTATAGACCTTTAAATTACGAGTCCCGAGCTCGCGATATCTCCTATCTCTGCCACCTGTCTTGCACTCACCCCTGTGGCCCACGCAACTTACGTCACCGTTGGAGTGTTTCACCTCGCGAATTCGCGATTCCGTTACCAACTCTCCGACACTATTCTTACGAGATCTCGATGGGCGATCTCTCAAATAATTTGATGACCCCAGCCAACTTTTATCAACGCTCCACCCTCCTGAGCTTAGAGCTTCTCCGTGCTTCTGAAATAACTTCCTGGCATCTCTGCAAGATCCAACGGGCCTCATATTTTCGCAACTTCCCCTCGAAGGATTCTGGCTGTCCGTTCTTGCCGACGAAATTCCCGAAATGACGAGGTGCTCCTCCACGAACTCGTCACCCTATATGCAAAGTTTCCACACCTACTCGAACACTTCGATGCGCACTTATTTTATGAAATCCTTTGACAAATTCGAAGGTATAGTCCTCCTGAACTTGTTCTCAACTTCTCAAGTCCTATCTGAGAACTTCTTGCATGCACTCCTTGCAGCAAACCTTCAAGAACTGCTAAGTGTTGAAGTTCTTCGATCCTGCGCACTCCTGCAGCAGAAATCCTTCAATTCTTTCTCATAACCATAACTTTGAGTCTTTGTCTAGCCTGCGCATGCCTTGCACGGCTCTGGTGCCAAATCTGCACTTCTGATATGAATGAGAACAAAAGCTTTCTCTAATTGAACCCTGCAGTCACGCACTCCTTGCAGACAAGTTCAACTACACTCCTTGCAGGAATTTTCTGGTTCAAGATAGAGAAACAATTGAAACTAACTCCTCATTCTCACAGACTTCAATTTAACCATGAAATCACATACACATCATATGAAAGCAAATGTATGACAAGAAACAAACATTCATGAGAATAATATCAATGACACACAGAGAATAACCCAACCATGGAATTGAATCAAATCTTTCTTCTATTAATTCAATATCTGTACATGGAAGTTCTACACACACTTCTCTACTTCTCTTCTCTTCTTGCTCTTGTTTGATAGTTCTGAATCATGTTACAATGTACAAGGGAGGGTGTCTATATTTTGTTTCCCTCTCGAGCTCTAAAGCTATAAAATCTACAATTAAATTCCTACCTAACTTTACATTAAATCTATTAAATGCCTCATCTACCTAAGGACGAGAGCTATCCGCTCAAGGTCCATTTACAATATACAAGTGCGCTTCATTAAATCCCCACATTAATGTTTGGCACAACAATATCAAAATGTTTCAAAATTTGTGTTGGCACTGTCTAGTTGTCTTTCGCTCCACGCTGGCTCGCTTGATGTGCTAGCGATGCTCCTGCATCAAAAGAGGGAAATAAGAGGTTGGCTACCATTAAACAAGATGTCTCAAATATCAGTCTAGAACCAGAGAACCATAGGCTTCATTAAATCTTTACAATTGAAAGCTTAGCTCTACCATCGATACCTACAAAAATCTCAAAATTCAACCTATATACTTTAGAGCAATTTGCTCCCCTGACAGCGGGAGGGTCGTTGAGTTGTTTCATTTAAGGCTTTATGTGTGCATGATATTCTTGTAGATTGAGAACACAGTTTCTTACCTAACACTGCTTCAGACGGCATGGCTTTTGCAGGGAAAATGTCCATTGGGGTACCACGGGTTGACTACTTCTGATCTTCCCCATCCCTTCCATTTATGGGTTGAATTGAGGTTTCAATCACCCGCTTAACTTTCATTAACTGCTTCCACCATGGAGGGTGGCCGAGACTGAATGTACAAGGAATGACCATACACCATCTTTCCAAGGCTTAGAGGCTAGCCTCCTTTTCTTTTGGCTCTGCCCTCGATGTAACCCAGGGCTATGACCCTGCAGCCATATTTAAAGATGTTTCAACATTTTCCTTTTGGGGATCCTCATATGTTGTGTCCAAGATCCCCGATACCCAGTGTTGCGAAATCACCTTGTTCAAACCAACGACTCAATCTTCCATTAGAATCAACGGCCAGGATCACTCCCCTAGTCGGCTCTTAGCCATCTGTGGACTCAACAAGCGCTTAACTTTCCTTCTGGCCCTACTTTCCATATGACAGTGGGTCATGACTTTGCCCTAAAACCAAAGGCAGCTCACAGATTTCATGTATCGGTGATGGGGAGGAGTGAAATCCTCACCCTCAAGAATCTCGATTGTCGAAATCGCGACAGGGGTTGCATTGTGTTGTCGCCTCCCTTACTCCTCATCCATATGATCATCGGCTAGGACCATGGGCCCATCCCCAATGTTTCACATTTCACATTTTGGGACTTTAGGCTGTGGGTGTATGCGTTTGACGAGAAACCCAAAACGTCGATTCCCGAAAATCTCGATTTGTTGCCACCTATCGTCATGATATCAAATAGTTTCTTGTTATCATGGGCTTGGGGATTTAGGCACTTTGGGCTTCACGAGTTCTGAAGACTCTTCTCCATTGCTCTCCCGACTCGCGAAATCGTGACTTTGCATAACATTATACCCCGTGCAACTTTGTGATCACTGATCACCCGATGGCTATTGATCTACTCAATCGTTAGATCTTTACCATTGAAAACTGATCTTTTCCCACTCGCTTGATTTGTGCCACCGCTCAATCTTTCCTGGTGCTTCGAAAAAGAGAAAATGGAGGTTTGGCCAACTAGACCTAGGCTCAGGAAAGCGAAGGTTCAGTGATTGGAAAAAGGGAGAAGCCATCAACTTTAAGGAAAATGGACAAGCTTTGGACTGACTTCTTTCAAGCACATTTTGTCAGGGAAAAGCAGTCGACACAAGGAAAACAGACAAAGATAAAATACGTCAAGAAGGGAAAAACTCTGATCGGATCTGTAAAAAGAGGGGGGGAAAGACAAACAACCACAGATTTAGACAAAAAGCACCCTCCAGGAGAACAGGACAAGTTTAATCGCTAACACACTCCAAATCTATTTGAATACTCAACCAGATTGAGAACAAATTTATTTCATTTCATTAAAATTTTATAAATCTATCCAAATTTTGTGAAATAATTGCTAGAACCTAAAATATCTTTGTATAGTCTTCAACAAACATCTCCTATAATAAGTGAATTTATTGAATATTGTAAAGGTAATTATAGTTTCTATTAGTTAAATGTAAGTTATTGAATTTACAAACTCATCAAAATCTACATTAATGAGTTAAGTGATCCTTCTATCGTTCGATGTATGAGTTTCTCCTTCCAACTATTGAAAAACAATATTCAACTTATCATACTAAGATATATTAAATTGAAGGATATAGGAGATTTTTAAGTTTGACATTTCATCTTCTGATCATGTCTTCATTATCCCAAAGCCATCCATAATCCCAAAGTGTGCATTGATTTCAACTCGTGGATTATTTTATTCATGTTCATGTTCATGTTCATGATGTTCATGTTGGTTTATGCCTTTATAAAACCGTGTAAATCTATGTTTCCTAGGAATATCCTTGTAGCAGTATTTTTATGTGGAATTAGTTCTTAGAAGAATAGAGATACATAGTTATTTATATTTACTATTTCTGAGAGTTGTCTTTCGAGAATAGATTTATTTCCATTTAGATTAGATTTATTTCTTATAACAAAAATAGTGGAAATCAAAACACTTTGAAATTCATACATTCATCAACATAAAATGTAGAAACAACGAGATTCATACAAAATGTTTCATGATATATATATATATATATATATATATATATTCAACATTGTCTAAATTGTACATTTTTTACAAAATGGCACATCGTGCCCAATATACAAAATGACAGCAAGTGCCTTAACATAAAAAAAAATGCCATATGGTGGCCTAGATACAATTTTACGGTCATGGGTCACTCATTGACCACTACCACACTCGCCACCCTCAGGAGCATCCTGAAAATTGATCTTTTTTCTCTTTCTCGAAGAAGCATTTTGAGTGGTTTTGTGCCTAGGCGTGGTTCGTCGCTTCGGAGATTGGACAAAGAAAAAAGAATGTTATAAGTTTTATAAACCACAATGGATTAAAATAGTTACAAAATGATACTTTGTAAATCAACATAAGACAACTCAACACAGATGGTACTGACAATCACGAGGCTCTTACCCTCGTCTGAGACCCTAATCTCTCATCGATGCCACACTACGTCAGTTTAAAGGATCAAATCATGAAATTTAAACAAATATGCATAAAATCAATTCCATTCATGATAGATAAAAATTGATCATCAACATATTATCTCACTATGAATATCTCGGGCAACGAAGGAGAGTTGTTGGTAGGAAGAGCACTCGATTGTACAACCTGCTCCAAAGAAACATCTATTGTGGCATCGTCGATGGATGGCGCAGATGGAAATGGTAGTGAGGGTGGGTGGCGTATAGGTGCATCCACTGTGGCTGGATGTGATGGAAGAGTTGGTGACGATGGGTGGCATGCAGGTGCAACCACTAAGGATGCATGGAATGTGAAAGATGGTAGGGGTGAGTGGCGATTAAACCCCACGAGATGTACAAGTGATGGAATAACCCTTGGCCTGGAAATAGGTAACCCAAAATTCGTGGAAGGGCACCTAATGACTGGACTAGTACCATAACTAGAGAAAAGATCAACAACCTTGATAAATATTAATAATGTTGTTATTAGTACCAAATAGTAAAATTCAACAACATAAATACAAGAAATTCGAGATTTAAATGAGATTTAACTCAACACATGATACCTATGAAGTAGGTGACTTGTCCATCCCAAGTGGACATTGCTCAGTACCGCCTAGTACCACAACCTATAGAAACACAAGAACATTATAAATTTGAGGATGATAGAAAATAAAGAAATCATTATGGTGAATTTATCAAATGTGACACATATGTGTGTATGTGGTACACCGAATGAGGAGGTTGCCTCTACTGTTGAATCAGTATTGGAGGCAGACATTAATGCATCTATCAACATAGAGGGTGTATTATAGGGGTGTAGAAAATGAAAAATATCATACAATAAAAATAGAAATAAATACATATAATATTATATAAATATATAACGATGAAGAACATAGCGATGGTTAATATACTAACCTCCTCCATGAATCTCTAAAGTCCACTGGCTGCCATAGGCCCATAGCATGTCTATCTACAACTCGAGCATCTGTGAGGCTCACATGAACGACTTCTTTGTCCATGTGCCCTATCCTCTCTACACTCTTCTCTAGGGATTGAAGGTCTGACCCCTCTGCCAATGTCACTAGTAGGCACCTCCTATTAAGATAGTGCAACACAACTACCATGCTACAATAGAATCTGAGTCAAGGATGATAAAGCTACATGTGCATGATGCAAGCCCTCTGCAATGGGAGGATGTTGGGAAGGGGGGTTATGATTTCTCCTAGTGGGAGGAGGGCCTATCATGGGATCACACTTAACACTCTCTCGCTCCTGTGTGGACCCTCTACCCAACCCTTGGAAATCACCAATGTCGAAGTAGTTCATGTGGTGACCCAAAATAAATTCCTCCCATAATTTCCTTAAGAAATATAAGGGCACCTCCCTATTATTGCAAGGAGTTTTATCAAATCCCATGAACCACCTATCCATCCAGTTAGCATTAAATTGCATATAGATGCACCAGTCCATACAAATGTGTTTCTTGGTGACATGTGGTTGTTCTCTAGTTCGAGGATCAATAAAAAGAGACATCATATCTTGTTTTGAAATATACAAGTCTGTAACTTGGTTTTTGTTGAGTTCAATCTTGTAAAACTCGAACATCCTATCCCTGCATTCAGAAATAGAAGTTAATTTTCCTTGGGCACTTACAATGGACGTTACAATGGCATCCAACAAAGTGGCCAAGAACTCTCGTCTATGTTCTCTTGTGCCCCTTAATTAATGGACAAGTGATCTCAAAGTGTTCAACCCCTCATCAATCTGTGTGTTTATGTTTGGTGGTTGTGGAGGGTTGGCATTTTTTGTGTCTCATTGTACTTGTGCACGATTTTCATTGTCTTTGGATTGCATCTTAATAATATTTTCTACAATTTAATAAGGCATGACATATAAATTAGGTCAGTTTATTTAATTAAAATAGAAATTTATAACAAACATGAATATATATATTTTAACAAATTTAAAAAACAATAAAATAATGAAGTGCACATGCATGCATTATTTTATATTCATAATAGATTTATATTTTCTATTGTGAACACTATGAGAATTTGACAGATGAATAATATATGAGAAGAAAAAATGTGGATACCATCAAGAATGATGATGAAACGATACAATTATTTCCATTGAACGATGAAGACCCTAGCAAGGAAAATTTTAGGGGCTAAATTTCACCCATTGGCTAATTTTCCATGTTTTTTCCCCAAAAAAGATTCGCCGATTTCGATTATTTCTAAAAATTATTCGCCCAAATTCTATAGAATAAAATTATTTTACCTTAAAATAGCCCAAATTTTATTGAAACTATAAAAAATCCTTCGAAATTTTAATATTTTTACAAAAATATCACTGAACATTTTACACTTTGAATATTAAGGACTATTAAAATTCGTCAAAGTTTCTACATTTTGAGATAAATTTCCATCCTTAAAATTATCCCTGGACCCTAGAGAAGTGTTTCTATTGTTTGCAAAGTTCCTAAGCATGGTTAAAGAAATGAAGGAACTTTATGATGTTGTTTAGAGAAGAGTTGAACGAGGCATACAACACAATGATGTTCTCCTTATAAACAGAAAAAATGAAAAATATTAGTAAAATTTATGAATAAGAAAATAGAAGATATAAAAGCGCACTTATGAAAAAGATATTACAAACAACAATTTCATTTGAAAAAATAAGAGGAAAGAAAAATTACATGAACGCATTAAAGTAAAAATGGAGAGTTATGCACAGCTATAGAGTTGGTATACATCAAAATCAACTCTAGGTAAAGGAGAAACCCACAAAATGACTGACCACGTTATCTACTTTTATGAATAAATGACTGACCACGTCCACCTCACTGAACACGTTATCTACTTTTATGAATAAATATCTTATCAAAATGAAGAAACCGCATAAACTGTGGGCCCTAATTCCATGGACTATAGCTACATGGTCATTCATTATTATTGCAAAGGACGAATGAAATGTTAATCTGATTAATACCCCGGAAATCCGGAGACTAGGGCTTGTGTGTAGGAAATACGCGAGAAAACACAGAGACATGTCGAGAAAATGACTCTTCTTTTTCTTTCTTTTATTATTGATTTAGACATTACGCCAATGGCCAACATATTATTTTTAATTGAGACAGTCTGCCAGTATTATTGATTTAGACATTATAAATATTAATTTTTATAAAGATTTGATCAAATAAGTGGGCGGGCGTTTGCCCTTATGCATCATCACATTTATCCCACAATATGTGTGTGTCTCATTATGGTTACATGAAATTTTAAAGTATACAAACTTAATAAATATCACATTTATCCCACAATATATCCAGAAATAATATTTTTGAAATATGAACATAAATATAATGGTAATTCTCTACAAATCCAAGCAAGAGTGTTACCATTTTCATGTTTTCACCATGTATCTAGTATTTCATATATTGGAGTGGATATATCCATTTGCCACATTACCAACTTAAGAGAATTGTGTGTCAACGTGGAAAATTTAATGTATGTGTGAAAATCTCAAAGGAGGATCACATGTGAGGTGATTATTAAGTGTTGAGGAACTATCTCAGTGCGTACTAGTTACTTGGTTAGTGTAAGAGTATTGCATGGCTAAGAGAGCCTCAAATGGTGTGATGATACATGTCAAAGTATGGTGATGTTTTCAAGAGGTAGTTCTTGGAAAGAGCATGAAGTTCACTAAAGATTTGTTGGGTTCGACAATTGGGCTTGGTCTCTTATGTAATCTCTTGTAGTTATATTAAATTTTTTATGATGTTGCATGTAACAAGTGTATGGTTGTAAATCATATATAGGAACGTGTACCCCTAATTTCGTTGTGTTGTATTAGAATCATGGTTTGGAGTTCAAAAGTATGTATAGGAGGATGAGTGTGGGCATGTTTACTTGTACTTATTACTAGAAGACTACTTAGATTTGTTTGATAGCCTTGGAGGCTTGCTTGCTAGTGTTTTAGGAAGGAGGAGTTACTGAAGTTGATGTAGATCTAGGGAACTTGAAGAAATAATTACAATTATGATGTTCATTTCTACATTGACTTGATAAGGAAGGTTGTTCACCTATAAAGGAATTGTTAACACTTGTTTTTCAAGTGGGAAATATGTTGGGTATGGGCTATGGGTGATTGTAGTGAACCTTTGTAGATAAAGATAATTTAAGACAACCATAAACTTCAGAAATACCAAAATGCATCCACATAAAAGACAACAAAAGAATATAGAGAGAAACCTCAAGGTAGGGTAAGACCATCAAATACTCCTTACGGAAAGAATCACTCCATATGCCATATTCACTACAATATAGTACTCAACATCCAACATGTCTCAATACAAACATATTCATGTATTTATAGTTTTCTGATGAGTATTGTTTGTCATGTTGTTCTATAGAGAAGAGTATGGCCAAGGCACCCTATGAGGAAAGATATCCTTCCTTCTTTACACTATCTGAAAAATTACAGTAGCCTAAGGGGTAACCCTCTCGATTGTAAAGATTTTATATTAAAGAGTTCTTCAAATAAAATTGAAGAATGGGGTTTATTTCAAGTACAAGACTTGAAATAGTCGATTGGAAATAACTAAAGAAACAAAGAGTTTAAAAACCGTTTAATGAACAAATGTAATGATTTACACAAAGGGAACCATATTCTTGTTTAACCAACATTAAGGATGAATACAAAAGAGAAAAAGAAGAAAATAATGATCATTATCCTTCTAATAGGTATTTGCTCAACATAGAGAATATTTTAGAAGAATGAAATACAAAAAAGTAAAGATATAACTAGAAGGAAGATAAAAAAATATCAAAGAAAACTTCGATATCATATCAATAATTATTCCTCGACTTCATCACACTTTAGTAGTAAATACTGTAAACATGAAACTGAAATAAAGGAATTTAAAACATCAATATATAAAGCCAACATTCATAATGATATAAGTCATCATTTGAATAAATAACAAGACTTATGTTTTATTCAAAACTTCAAATAATTACATAAATAGGTTTTTTTGAGAGTAAATCCCATAAAAGATTTTTGACTTCAAAGCTTGAAGTTCTTCAAACTAAAGGAGACTAATTGTTGCAATAATAATAATAATAATAATAATAATAATAATAATAATAATCATTGTAACATCCCGCTCTGGCGCACTTACCAAACTTATTCTTTGAGGACACTTGCTCGCAAGTGATCTGGATTTTTATGATGATAAAACTTTTTCCTTCATTATGATGCATTACGTTATATGACAGAATGTTTTTACTACGTTGATGTAGACAGGTGCTGCTGACTCGTTTTCTTTGAGTGTGCAGGGTTTCGGACCTTGAGGATGCAGAGGCATCGGTGGAACTCCCTTGGACTCCGGATTGAGTCAGGGAGTGGGCTATTGAGTTGTTTCATTTACAATGATATTGTTTCGTTTTGATGATATATATATTGATTTTATGATATGTTGTTGACATGATCTGACATGATGGTTGATGATGCAGGCTGATGATAGCTTGCCAACCGGACTCACATATGGAGTAAAGGGGCCACACACGAGTTCCAGAGAGATTGAGGGAGAGGTGTGGACAGCAACCCTGCCACAGCCTACTAGCACTCCCGCCGTGGCTCGAACTGTAGGTTAACGATTACCTAGTTCGAGAGG
>ML781956.1:238982-249010 GCA_009831015.1 Picea engelmannii | reverse complement strand
CTAGATGACCCTAGATCTTAACGCCTGATAAAATTCTTAAAAACGACTCCCCTAATTAAATTGTCGCCCTGTTCAAATCAAAACCTAAATTAAAACTTCTCTAAGACAAATTTTGACGAGCCCTAAGAAAAGATCCTACAAAATTAAACATGGGGCGTAAACTAAAACCCTCCTAAGTGTTAATTAAAGTCTTCTTAAAAGTAAAGGGGGTAAAGTAATGAGGGGGTTAATTTAAGTGAAACCCATGGCGTTTAAATTATAAAGGAGAATTAAAATTATTAAAGAGGGGAGTATAAAAAAATGGGATTCCAAAAAATAATAATAATAATAATAAAAATATTTGTTTATATATTGAAAAGAATATTAAGCGCATTTATCATTTGGGCGTTTAACAAAAAAAATAATAAATAATGGAAAGAGAGAAATAAAAGAAGAAAAAAAAATAAAAAATAAGGAAACTTGGAATAAGGAAACTTAAAAATTGGAAAGTAGGAGACATAGGGTAAAAAGCAAAAAGGAATCAGCATTAAAGGAATTACTAAATTTCAGAAACTTCATTTTAGGAAAGTGATTAAAAGCATGAGAGGGGATCTAGGAACCCTAGGAGAAATTTAAGGAGCGATTTTGGGGGAGTGAGGGAATTTAGTCTTTTACTTATTAAAAAGAATTTAATTATTGGAGAACCCTAGGGATGAGTGACACTTGGACGACGGAGATTTTTTAGAGGTTTGTCATTAAAAATTAATTAATTGATAATTAGGAAAGTGAGTGGGTCTCATTTTTTCTATAAAAGAAAGGGAAAGGAAGGAAAAGGGGGGATGAACGGTTAGCGTAACGTTACGCTGCCGAATTGTGGCTTGACGGAATTCTTGTGAGGAGTTGGGTTTATCTCAGCTGTTTGGGAGTGGTAGCTCAGTCGTGGAGGCGAGCTGAGAAGCTAGTTTATCTCTGGTTCTTGTGTGGCCCCTTTGCGGCTCGGGGGGCTAAGGGGGAAGCATAGTAACCCTAGCATTGGCTGGGAGGTACCGGTGAGCTTTTTGTGGTCAGCAAGTGGGAGCGGCAAGGAGAGCGGACATGGCACGGAGCGCGGGGCTTCTCCAAAGCGGGCGAGTGGCTAAGGTATGATTTTAATTCTGGAAAAATTGTGTAGAAATGGTTAGTGTTAATTTGCTTCTGGCGATTCATCTGGTTAATGGTTACTGGCAAAAAAAAAAAAATTGTTTATCTCTGGAATACCTCCTTCTATTTATTTTTACTCCTGGCATTGTTTACCTTCCGGCAATGCATTTTAATTTTTGGTCTGTGTTTAAATCTCTATTGGCAACCCGGAATGTATCTACGTTGAATGTATCTGCATAGTGAGTTCAATATGGCCTTTTGCCCTCTCTGTTTTGTTTTCTCTGCATTTTAGACAACTTTTCAAATTGTTCGCAACTTCCTTGTTTTTTCTATGACAGCGGCGTGCCCCTTTTCTAGCTCATTTTCAATCTGTTGTTTTTGGGCGCACTTTTGATCTGCGATTAATGGTTTAGAAGGTCTGCGTTTTTCTGAATACATTTGGGGCGTTTTAAATGACACGCCTGGTAAAGATTGGGTGTCTCTTTTGATCGGCGTTTTCAATGGTTAATGGTCTGCGTCTTGCTACTATCCTGGGCGTGTTTTTTTTGTCATTCATTGCATTGTGCTGGCGTAGAAGGGTCTGCGTTGATCATAATTCGTTCATCTTGGGTGTGAATACAACAGCTGTGTTTTCCTATATTTGACTGCGTTGATTATGTGATCCTGTATCACCATTCCAGCGACGAACTGTAACGCCGATTTTACTTCGTTCCTTAGTATCGCTGATTGTATTTGCTGTCCATATCTCCCTCCCGGTTGACAGTCCCCTTTATTTTCGCCTCTTTCATGCTTAGTTGGCGATCCCATTGCATAGTCTACACCGTTTTTTCTTGATTTCGAGGGCCTCTCTTGGACGCTGGTCTATAGATTGCGGATCCATAATACCGGATGGCTCACTGTTGGAGCGCCCTCCTCAGTTATCACTCTGCTGTTTTCTTGTGGTCTTCGATGACAAACTTGAATTGCAAGCCAATACTGCCAATAACTATGAAAATGCTATAGTAAATTTTTTGTAACGTTTGTTGTCACCGCACGTTTACCTTCTGCCATATGCCTTACCTCACGACAACCTGGGTAGTTGAATTTAAGTGCGTTTCTAACTATGCATGAAAGCACCTCCCTTAGCATTTACATGCCTGTAGGTAGCGTTCTTTTGGCATTAAAGTAGGTATTGATAACGGTTGAATTCTCGACCTGCTAATTTGAGATTGAATGAGTGGTAGCTCCAGCTGTCAGAGTATTGAATTAATAGCAAAAGGGTTTGTATTGTTTAAAGAGAAGAATATTGGTAATCGAACATGAACATGATAATATAGTCATGCGGTCCTTTATTTAATAAAAGTTTTGTTGTTTTCCATTTTACCGAAATAAGTTCTAAATGAATGCGTGTTGTGTTTTTTTTTTTTATATTTGATTTTGGAACTGATTCATGCATTCAACAGTGAATAATGGTTTTTTCGTCTTTCTAAAGAATGAGTAAGGTATTGTATATTTTCTTATGCGTAGGTATAGATGTGAGTCTCTCGAATTAATAACGCTTCTTTTATTTCTAATCAAGGAAATAAATAGAAGAAGATCACTTTCGGAATGTATTCAAGGTTATATCCTTTTTATTTACTCCTTTCTCTAATTCAAGGAAAATACTCATTTGTTGACATTGAATGGTGTAAATACATTAGTAATACTTCATACATAAATTGTTCTCATAGGATACTATCCCCCTTTTATTGAGTAGTATTTAGTTTCTTTGAATTGATTTAATTATTCACATAACATACCCCTTCAGCCAAAATATTCATTTTGAAGGAAATCTAAATACCAAAAATCTAAGAATGTTTATATGTTGTTACTATTATAGGGAAGTATTAGTTTTCATTGTCGATGCTTTTGGAATTGAGTATTTGTATACAATGCATGATTGAGAAGTATGAAACATGTAAGTGATTAACATAGTTGGATGTGTTGTAACCATTCATATAATCTTGTTGCATTTGTCTCGAGGTAAATTTGCAAATTGTTGATAAGTTGATTGGGGTTTGTGTTATTATGTTTGATGAATAATTAATTGTATAATTCAAATGTGATTCCTCTTGTTTGTGATGCATAATTGCATTTGTAATGATTACAAAAAGGGGTGTTGGTATGTAATAGTTATGAATTATGGTTTTCATTCCAAAATAATACACCTATGACGATAATTTTATTGCTATAAGTAAGGAAAATGTTATGGCATACCGATGTCAAGGAAATATTGTTTATAAATTTCCTAGTTATAGTGTATTGTGGAATAGGAAATTGTGATGTTCTTACCTTATAAACATGATGGCAAGATTAGAGTTGAAACATATGACCCATATTTAATTCAATGTTGTTGTAATTAGAAAGGAGATGATATGGTTATCTTGTTGCGATGTTAGTGTAGTCTCTTGACATTGATAAGACATACTCAGTGGAATGCCCGGATTTGTATGCATCAAATTACTCGGAGTTAGGAATGAAGGTTGTTGTTCGTCTAAATAATGTTTCTTTTGGGTTGTTGTCAAAGTCCTTGACACGTGCTTTCCGTAAGGAGCGCAATCATACTTCTTATTTATGTCGTACTTGATTTTATTCAGTTGGTTGCTAGGTCTGCTTGTGTCGGGCGGGAAGTAGACACCTCCATGTTCCTCAGAACAGTCGCCAACCCTGAGACCTTAAATGGTTAAAATCGATGGGAACCTGGGCTTGAGCGTTGATTATGTGTCTTGGAGGTCCTAACCTTGCAGGGTAGGATGGGTGGGTGGTCGGTTTTACTTTTGTCGTGGTTGCGTCTTGTTGGTCGTCGAGTGGCGATGTAGAGTCAAGTGTGTTGTTACTTCTACATGCGCGCACACACCTTAATCACAGAAAAAAAAAAAAATTGCACCTATCACTAGAACGGGTGTCGTAACATGAGGTGCGTTACATATGGTATCAGAGCGGGTTCGACCCGCGACTTGGGATTCACTACGGGTTCCATTGACATGATAGTATTGATTATTCTGTTGTTGATTGAGCTGCTTGTCTGTGTGAAGGTAATCATGGTTAGAGGATGCCGCGGAGGCAGACAACTTGGTGCTAGGGGAGGCGGCGTAACGCCTCCAGCATCATCCACGCCTGAGGGGTCTAACCCCCAGGGAGGCGAGCAGGTCCTTGGACAGGAGCAGATTGAAGTTGTCGATGTTGTGGGGATGATGAGATCTTTCCAGCACATGTCTGAGGCGCTGATCAGCAGATTAGACAGAGATGAGGCCAGGGCGCCGGCACCTACTGAGGTTCCGCCGCGCGCACCGGCCGTTACTGGCAGCATTCACCGTGAATTCGAGAAGGTGAAATTTATCAAGTTCTTTGGTGCCTCGGATGGCGCAGCCGCCGAGGCATGGTTGGAGAATATGGTGATGTGCTTCACACTTCGCGATTATACCTCCAACATGAAGGTCCGCATGGCGGTCTTTCAACTAAAGGGGAGCGCTCTTCTATGGTGGAAGACGCTCCTGCTGCAGCTAAACATGGCCGTTGAAGACGTGTCATGGGAACTGTTCGAGGAACGGTTCCGAGAGAGATATCTTTCTGAGGGACTCATTGAGCGTCAGCTCAATGAGTTCAACGCGTTACGACAGGGAGGTCGTACAATGCCCGAGTACGAGGCACATTTTATGGAGCTGCTCCGGTATGCTCCGCATATGAACACGGAGAAGCTCAAGGTCAACAGGTTCATATTCGGCCTTAATGGCAGCCTGCGTGCAAAGGTAAGGATTCTGATGCCTCAAACCTTGCACGATGTTGTCCAAAAGGCCCTCATAGCAGAGGAGGAGCTTATCAGCGGGGGTCAGACTAGGACTCCATCGAGACCAGCAGGGCAGGGTTCTGCTGGTACATCGCAGCATCAGACACCGGCGAGACATATGCCGGGATATCGTGGCTTCCAGAGGGGATCCACATTCACTACGCCTCGACGACCGCCACCGCAGCAGTGGACACCTTACCGAGGACCACAACAGAAGCAACAACAGCATCGCCCGCAGCAGCAGTAGTTTAGACCTGTTCAGCAGCACAGACCAGGGTTTCAGGACTACTGGGCCGAAGAAGGGGTGTTGGATGTGTGGGGAGCCACACTACCAGTGCGACTGTCCTGTGGAGAGGACCAAGGCTTCCGAATCAGCCAGACCTACTACAGTGGGAGATATGGGCAAGGCCCATCGGATTCATGCAGCGGTGAATAACCGCCAGGCAGAGCACCAGTCGACTGTGCTCGAGACAACAGGTGTTGTCGCTGACCAGACCCTTAGTATTTTGATAGACCCAGGTGCTACTGAGAGTTTTATTTCTGGTGCAGCGCTGAAAAGGATTAAGGTAAAGGCAGTCGAACAGGACAAGTTTAGCTTCGTGGAGATGGCTTCGGGAGCCAAACAAAAGGTCGGAGGAAAGGTTACGGGTTGTGCCCTTAACCTGGGAGAGTTTGTCATGAGGGTCAACTTGTACGTCACGATCTCAGGATCTTATGACGTCGTGATCGACATGGATTGGTTGGAATCGCATGAGGCGATACTCAACTGTAATACAAAACGGTTGACCTTAGTCGATGATGAAGGATAGAGACGTGTGATAGTGGGACGGAACTAGGGAGTATCCCTGAGGTTCGTCCCTTCCTTACAGATATGGAAGAGTATGCGCAAGGGGTGCAAGATTTATGCAATCCTTGCACTCAACGAAAAGGGAGTAGCAGAAGGTCTAGAACACCTTCCGGTGGTGAAGGACTTTGTAGACGTATTTCCATAGGAGTTGCCTGGGATGCCACCAGAAAGAGAATTGGAGTTTACTATAGACCTGAAACCGGGGACTGAACCGATAGCGAGAACGCCTTATCGGATGTCGACCCCAGAGTTGCAAGAGTTAAAAATGCAACTGAAGGAGTTGCTGGACCTGGGACTGATATGTCCTAGTGTGTCACCATGGGGTGCACCCATTATTTTCATTCGGAAGAAGGACATATCATGGAGGCTTTGCATTGACTATCGTCAACTGAACAAGGCTACGATCAAGAATCAGTACCCCTTACCTAGAATTGACAATCTGTTCGATCAGATGAAGGGTGCGACGGTGTTCTCTAAGATCGATTTGCGATCAGGGTATCACCAGTTATGGATCAAGGAGGATGACATCCCTAAGACCGCTTTTAAGACAAGATTTGGACATTACGAATTTACAGTTTTACCTTTTGGACTGACAAATGCCCCAGGGGTATTCATCAGTTTGATGAACGGGGTGTTCCGCGAGTACTTGGACAAGTTCGTCCAAGTATTCATTAATGATATTTTGATCTACTCTCGGACGACGGAGGAGCATGATGAGCACTTGCGCTTGGTACTACAGTGTTTGTGAGAGCACAAATTATATGGGAAGCTGTCCAAATGCTCTTTTTATCAATCTAGGATTCACTACATAGGGAATGTCATCTCCAGCGAAGGTATCACCGTGGATCTAGCCAAGGTTGAGGCTATTAAGGAATGGTCTACGTCGACGAATATCACAGAAGTGCGTAGTTTTATTGGTTTAGCGGGATACTACTGACGGTTTGTCAAAGGATTTTCAAAGATAGCAGGTCCGATCACGAAGTTGCAGAAGAAAAACAAGAAGTTTGTGTGGACAGATAAATGCGGGGAAGCATTTAGGAGGCTTAAGGAGTTGTTGACAACAACACTGATACTTAAGGTCCCTGACATGGACGTAGACTTCTTGGTATGCACTGATGCATCCAAGGAAGGTTTGGGTGGAGTCTTGATGCAAGACGGACGAGTGATCGCTTACATTTCGAGGAAACTAAGAAGGCATGAGGAAAACTACGCGACGCATGATTTGGAGTTATTAGCCATAGTATATGCCTTAAAGGTATGGAGACACTACCTTGTTGGACAAAAATTTGAATTAAAGATTGATCATTGTGGACTACAACACATTTTCACGCAAAGCGACCTGAACGCGCGACAACGGGTGGGTGGGTGGTCAGTTTCACTTTTGTCATGGTTGCATCTTGTTGGTCTTCGAGTGGCGAAGTAGAGTCAAGTGTGTTGTTACTTCTACACGCGCACACACACCTTAATCACTAATAAAAATAAATAAATAAAAATTTGCACCTATCACTAGAACAGGTGTCGTAACGTGAGGTGCGTTACAATCATCTAATCATAGATGATTTTAGGGGATAAATTTCGCTCATGGGCTAATTTTCCATGGTTTTTTCCAAGAAAAGATTCGCCATTCTAAAAATAATTCGCCCAAATTCTATAGGATAAGATTATTTTACCTTAAAAATCGCCAAACTTTTATACAAACTATATAAAATCCTTAGAAATCTGAATATTTTTACAAAAATATCGCCAAACATTTATAGTTGGAATATGAATAATTAGTAAGATTCACCAAGGTTTATAAATTTTAAAATAAATTTCCATCCTTAAAATCATCCCTGCATCTAATTTTAAGGTCGCAACCAAGCCAGAAACCAAATTGGTGTATGTGATCCCCTTGTTTGTGGGACAAGGGACCCCCTCCACCCAATGACTTGATTGGTAAAGTTTACAGAGGTATACATACCCTACCCCCCTTTAGATTTGAACTTGTGACCTCTTAGGAGGAAACACATGTTCTCAGACAAGGGATGAATCCTTTGTGACAAATAAAACACAGGTTCATAAAAGCCACTTCTAATACATCCAATGATTGATTATACTGTGTGAAGAAGGTTCATTCATCAGCCCAAGAACGATACCAAATCATGAGCCCTTCTCCTGTATTTATATTTTTCCTTTGACCATTCCCATTGCGTTATGAAATAAATGTATCTATATTTAGCTATATAGTTGTCTTGGAATATTGTTTTATTTCGTTGAACTACATGTCGTTTTTCTTTTTTTGCTTATGTGTCCCCACTGATGTGGAAACATGTGTTGATGCTAATGTCGATGATGATAATAATGTTGATGTGGAAACTGGTGTTGTCGTGTGAGTTGAAGTAGAAGTAGGATATAATAAAGGCGTTTTTTTTCTCAACCTTGCATTTGTTTCCATTCATTCCATTTTGGGATTTTGTATCCTAGCATCTTATGTCAAACAATGTCTAATTCTGTGTATAAATCATAACATGCAAGGGGTAATTTCTTCAGAATATTTTTGAGAATAATGAGTAACATGAAATTATTAAGCAACTTCTCATGAATAATTATTCCCATGATTGGACCAGTTGCATCATCAAATTGTTCATGATTTGACCTTTTCTTCTCAAAGGCTTCTTCATAATTTTCGATGGGGAAAAACCATCTTTTCTCATTCTGTGGAATAGAAAGCCCAAGTTCAAATGCTTCTAAAAATCTACTTTTGAAATCCTGACCAAATTGTAGAACTACTTGACATTTTTTTTAGTTTAAATTATAAAACTTTGTTTAAGATTCATTGTACTTGTGTCCATAACTAAAGCAATTGTGTCTCTAATCAAGACCTCTAGATATTCATTAGTCTTGTTGTTTACTACATATATGACATCATTAGCAATGTTAACCTTATCTCCCATCTGCTCCCAAGCCATTTTAACCTTTAAGCTTATACTTCTCTCAAGACTCTTTGTATCTTTAAGCACATTAATATGTACTTGCATTTGCTACAAAATCACTTTTATCTTATCATAGATACAATGTTTCCTATCAGATATTTTCTTACATAAATTCTTTGTTTAAAATTTTGCTTCATTTCTTCAAATTCGACAATCCTTTGGCTAGCTTCGGTTATTTCTTTATATTTTTCAGCTATATAAGCATATTTTTTTGTCTAAATTAATGCATTTCTCTTTTCCACTTATGCTTGTAACTCAACAATTTCTGAAACCTTCCATTGATAATTACTTTTATCCTTCTGTAATTCCTATCGAGTTGTTGACAGTTGGTTTTTGAGTTGTATGATTTTTTCTTGATCCGATCTGTCTGGAATTTCCTCAACATCTGGAATTGTTACCTTTTTTTCTAGTTTAACTGATAATGCAATTCCCTTTTCTTCATTTATTTTGTCAATATTTTCTTTATACTTTTCATTTTGTTCTAAAATAATTCTAATTTGATCTTTCAATTTGTCCTTTTCTTTTTCCAATTCTACTATCTCTTTAGTTTGGTTGTGTACAATAGTACATAAACTCAATTTGCCTCTGAGATTTTGAATCTCTTTATCCTTTTCTTTTATCATTGAAGATATATTGGATCTATTTTCTATTGTTGTTCCTAAATAAATTAACTTTTTCTCCAAATCATTTATTGAAACCAGGTGAGCCTTGTTTGTAGCCTTCTTAATTTGTACTTCATTTTCTAGCCTTCTCATTTTAATCTTTAGCCTTTTCAAATTAATATATGTTTGTATCGGATCTCTAGCCACTATGTTACCTATTTGTCTATGCCACTCAATTTTACCCTCGGGTGGCAATTTATCAAAATCCAGAGCAAAATTAATGGTCTCATAATCATGAGATTTGAGATCCTTTTCTTGCTTATTAACCTTTGGTTTCAAAATAGTCATTTGCAAGGTTCCTTTTTCATAATCAATGGAACATAATATTCTTGAGGGGGAGCATAACCTTCATGGATAATCTCTGAATACAAGTTATTTTTTGGTTTTCTTGGCCAACTTTTTTTTAGAGCCCTTTTTGTAAAAAAATAGTCTCATTCTCAGCAATTGTATCTTCTTTGAAGCTTCACTGCCTAAGGAAGATTTTCTTATTCCTTGATATGTTGAATCACTAAATATTGGAATGTGAGTGATTGACACCATCGGTTTTTCAAGAAAACATTTTTCAATATATTTCAATCTATTTGCTTCTTCTTTAACTGCATTATGTTAGGGACCTAACCTCC